>JAHBCN010007047.1:0-45486 GCA_019359885.1 Listronotus oregonensis
AAATGTTTATAAATGAACAAAACACAAGTTAATAACACCATTTTTATGTACTCTATAAATTTAATGCGTTTTGAGCCGCTGAAAACATTTCTTCTCTCCCCTTTTCTTGTCAGAGCATCCTAGATTACATGTAACTACAGTTAATTTTGCATTTAATTGTAGAATATATTTCAAAACAGAAATTTTTCAGTATATAATTGTCCCAGGATGAAATTTAACGTAAAATGACAAAATTTGGGGGAAACCTTGGCATCCGCCCGTTATAAAAAAAAAATTTGCATCTTTTTTTTTAAAACGCAGCCTTGATCGACACCATCAAAAATTTAAAATAATTTTATGAGTGGTAAAAAATTATTTTAGGCAAGATTTAAAAAAGTTTATAAGAAAAAGTTGTTTAGAATGCAAAATTTGCCGAATACCATTTAAACCATTCTTTGATTTTTAGTTTTGTTTACCAATTAATTTTTTATTCATATTTAATGGTAAAATAATTTAAAGTAAAAATCAAAAGGCCTATTTTAATTCGGTATTAATATTTGCATTCTCAACTTTTTTAAATTTTTATCTTCCTAACACCCTACTCAAAAATTTAAAAAAATGCTCGTTCAGGGCTGGGTTTTAAAAAAATAAATTGCTAAATTTTATTTTTTAATCACGGGCGGATCCAAACGTCAATTTCAACCCAAAATTTTCATTTTTCTCATCCGAAATTATATTAAATTGGTGTAATTAATTTAAACGTGGTTTTTAGTTTTGATTACCTTTTTTTATAGAAATTTTCGAAATTGTTAAAAATAAAGGTACTTAACTTTGAAAATTTCATACTTTTTGACAAACCTCAATTAAAAATTTAATATCTGATAGGATTTTGTTGCTAGACGACAGAAATTTTTATAAAGAATAACATTTTTCAAAATTAATAATAAAAAGTTTTCCATAGGTTCCAACCTCCTGAGACATTGTTATAGGCATACCAAAAACGTCCCTAGGGAATATTTTGTCTTTTTTTTGCAACATTCTATAGATTTAGTTTCCAAAATTATTTAAAAATACCGAAATAGAATAAAGATTGGTAAAAATCATTCGTCCTAACCACAAATGACAAATTGATATTAATACAATGATAAATTTAAACCAATAAACATCTAAAAAAACATAAAAAATATTTTTATTTAATGTTGTAATTTCCCTTAGTTTCACGTTTAATGAGTTTTTGTTTTTACAACCGGGATTAGAGATTAATATTTTATAAGTTAAAAGCACATTGTCGCATCGTCTGCAGTTTATTACCATTCGTGAAATTTATAGGTCCATTTAAAAATGACACAGAAATAACTTTGTTTAAATGCAGTTACATGAAAAAATTTAAAAAAATCCTTGAGGTTTAAATTAATAATGATAAAGTTTTTATTTGAAAAAAAAAAAAAATTATTTTATGCAATATCATCGAAAGTAAAAATACCTCAAAAACTTCCTAAAGCTTATAACCTATTTTTAAATTTTCATAAATATTCCTAAATAAATCTACAGGCAAATCCTTCCTAAGCAAAATATGGTTTTTTAAGTTTGTCATAACTTTAAACAATTACGAAGGGTGTAAAAAAATTAAATGTTCGCGTAGGATATTCTAGAGTTCATCCAGTTTGTAAAACTGTGCAAAAGCAGGCAAAAACTATCGAACTGATTTTAACTAAATTTCCTAATGTTTTACTAAGAAAAGTTCTTTTGTGAAGGGTTCATGCATAGGCAAAAACAGTTTTTGCCATGCTTGTTTCTTCTCTTTGCAACAATCAATCATTTTGCAATTTTTTTTTTTATATCTTGTAGAAATTTAAAAAAACGGAACTATTTTCCTTTAACAATTTTTCTCTACGACAAATATGTAAAAGGTATTAAAGTAAAAAAAAGAATTTTACTTTTTGTTCTTAATTTGTGGGTTCAGGTTTGTAAGCCTTAAAGAAAAACCTACAGGGTACAATAAGGGCTCTTATGTTTAGATATCTGCTTATAGGGCTGGACATGATTAAGATTGCAGGGAAAGAGCGGAATACATCCAACCTTCATATATATATAGAGGCAGCTAACCGCTTAGTCGTGCGAAAAAGTGTGCAAAAAGAGAAAAAAGAATAAAATTATACTAACCTTACTGGCCAATTAGGCAAGTGAAGGGGAAAAGGATACTGCAATTTTTTTCTTTCTCACGCCTTGTTCGTACGGCCAATGGTAAGGTCTATTAGTAGGTAATTCAAAGTGCCTAACTCATTTAAAAAATACTCTAAGACTAAAATTGTTGATTATCATGATCTCAAGAATAAAGCCCGAAAGACTGTAAAAAACGCAATTGAAGTTTAAAATAAATTAATAAAATTAAAATAAGATTTTAAATAATTAATGTTGTACCTAGTTGTGGTTCATAGGTTATTTTAATAATAAAATTAGATAAAGGTTATGCTTTCATTTTTTTTTTACTTTCGAATTGCATAAATTTTAAATTACTTAGTCAAAGTTAAATAAAATAAAAATAAATACTAAAATGGGTTAAATTTTTAAATTTATACGGTAAAATTTACTGATTCTTGGTGAGAAATATAATTTTGTTTATATAAGTTTAACTGTAATAAATTAAATTATCGCTAATAAATTAAAATCAATTTTTAATTTTTTACTTCAAAACATTGTCTGATTTTTGCCTTTTGAAACTTATAGTTTATTTAAGGAAATTTTATTCGTTTTCGTTAATGTAAAAATTAGAGTTAAAATTATGTATAACAGTGATAAAAAAAAATTCAGGTAACTACCTATTGAACAAGAAAATACATAACAGTTACTCCTGTATTAGTTTATATTTATAATTTTACTAAAATACTTTTAAACTTATCCTTTTTAAAGAAAGATTCTAAAAATCCTTTTATATAAAATGTGGCCAAGTTTTTTTTTAAAAAACTAATAAAGTAGTTTAAAAAACCCAATATTAAACAAAATCTAATAGTTATTTGGTTCTCCTATCCTAATACTTCTAATAATTTTTATTGTGATTTTATTGGAGTTTGTCATAAAAATCAATGAGTTTCATTTTTATTTTCTGGTAAATTAATTGATAGTAATAATAATAATTTCTAGGGCCATAAAAAATATGTTATAATGATTCAAGCTGTTATTGTTGGGAAAATTATGTAATAATTTTCCAATAATAGATCTTTGCTTTATTAACGACTAGTGTTTTATTTTTAGAGTACCTAGTTTCTTCCCATTTCTAATTTTTGCTTACCTCTTACTTTACGTATTTATAATTTTTTTTTTTAAAGACCTTGTTAAAGTATTTTGTTTTTTTTGGGCAATAAAACCAATTCAGTTGTTTTTTTATATTTATATTTTTATTTAATCTTAGGTTTTTATTTTAATCAAGTAACTTCCCTATATTATGAAAAAATAATTTTTGTTTTATGTTAGCTTTGGTCTTAGTAATTGTTAATTGTTTATACTTAGGATTTTAATGCTGCTTTATATTGATAACGTTACCCCTTTATTTGTTCCCTAAAATTAAATTTAATATATCATAATTTTATATCAAAACAAAACCCTAAATACCTTTTTAAAAATAAAAAACACGTCGGTTTAGGAAGGGGTTTATTTCATACTTAAAAAGTTTGATCAATCACCTCCTTACCTTCGGCTAACCTCACGATATGTCAATGTCAATCCATAGTGTGACACCATTGTAAACAGCATCAGCTGATATGTCTCACTATAGAGATTGTCATTTGACATGTTTAAATAAAATTAGCTGGGTAAGGAGGTGATTTATAAAACAATAAAATGAAATTAAACGTCCCTCTTTATCCGAACGACGTGTTTTTTTTTTTTTTTAAGTTATTTGGGGTGGTGGTTTTGAAATAAAGCACTTTAGAATCAATCTTTTCTAAGAACATATTTTTTTTTAGGAAAATGGAAAAAAAATCCAACTTTTGCCGGCGATGATCTGGAAGGGAAAAAAAGCATTTGTCCGAGGTAAATAAATTAAATATATAAAAAGGAAATAGTGTTAATTGCCTACGACCTTGGTAGTTTTTAAATCTTAATTAAAATTTGTATTATAGTATAAAGTTGACAAAATTTTGTTCTTAAGTAGGTCGACAAAAAATATTAAGTTTATCAAAGAAATTACGGACTAAAGTAAAATAACACGTTTGTTTACATTAACATATTAAACCACTAACAGCCTCACAAACAAAGTTGAAGGTCCGAAAACTTCACCATGGTAACTTTTGTTCTTGGGGTGTGAATCCGAATGAAGCGTTTCACCTCATCAGGTTGGGGAAAAGATTTCAAGGCAAACTAAATTATACAACCAAATTTAAACAGTGATACTTTTTTTGAGGTCTGTTTAGACCCATCAAATTTGGTTGTTATTTGACTTAACTGTCCTTGACCCTGACTTGATGGGTTAACACCCCAGGTTCTGATTCAGCGACCCCTAAAATGGAAGGAGGGGGCCAAAAATTATCGCATTAATTTGTGGAGTTTCTCCTTAAAACATGTTCATTTGGTTTTTAATTGGTTCTTGACCCTGCCAACCTTTGGATACAGGGAATAGTAATAAGGGTAAAAGTGCAACCAAAAATCGTCATCGGTAATATGTCAGCCATTTTGGCCACTTAAAGTTGAACCCTTAAAGTCTCTAAATTAAAAAAGGCACAGTTAGGTGGATACCGAGGGCAGTAAAACGGTTTATCCAGCGCCCATACAGGGGTTTTTTTAAATAATAATTTTAAGGAATTTTTGGGTCTTTGCTTACTTCAAAAAATTTAACTTTAAAATTTGTATTACCCTATATAATAAATTATTTTTGTGTTTAAGTAAGTATAACTGCTATAAAAGTTTCAAATATTGTAGTAAAAAATTTACGAGTTCTGGAATTATAACAGAATCATTAAATTAGAAAGTATAAAATATGCTAAAAATATTAAAATTTCAATTGATTATTTTGTTATTAGACAAACCAATTTGGGCAATTTTTCTTTTGGTTCAAAACAGATTACTAAGAGTATAAGGGTGTATAAATTATTAAAAATTACAAATATTAAGTTGGACGGGATCATTCACTGTCTATTAAATCGACTGTGACCGCAAAAAGGTAAATACTTTGTTAATCTTGTAAAAATCTATCAACAAATTATTATACTTTTTTTTATTATAAAGATTTTATCACCGTAAATAATAATTTTAAATTGCGCATTTTTTAATAAAAATAAATATAGGGTGACTCATGTACTGGATTGACGTCATCGACGATTTTTCAAATGGAAAACACCGTTATTGCAGATTTATGGTTTTGGAGGCTAATTTTAAAAACATAAAATACTTATAGTTTTAGATGACAGTTTCGTAGTTACATGGTAAAAAAATGTATACATAAATAAAAAAATTTATTATTTGTTAAAGGGATTAAAAATTTTCTTGAAACGTTAATTATAATGTTGTTTTGCGCATTTTTTTCATAAAATAAAAAATATGCAGGGTGCGTCGTGTAGTAGATATGATGTCATGGATTTTTTAATTAAAAACCCCATATTTTATTCAGATTAATCACCTCAAGAAGAGCTGATTTTAAAAATAAAAAGTTTTTATGACTTTAATTTACAGTGTTGCGGGAAGGGCCTTATTTTTATTGCTTTTTTTAATTTTCTTGGTAATCCTTGTTATGCGCCAATTTTTTGTCAAGTTTTTTTCGTATTAAATGACATGCATTTATCTTCTTTTAAAAAAAATCATTATGTACACAAAAAAACACCCTGCTCAAAACGCTACCAAAGCCATAAGATTTTTTTTTTATAAATCCTTTTCTTGAAGATTAAATATCTGCACTAAAGTATGGTGGTTTCTTTGAACAATCATCGATAACGCTATCCACTACATGAGTTACCTTGTATATATCGTGGGGTACAAAGAATCCTTAAGTCCGAAGCTCATTATGAGGTAATTAAAAATTAATTTTGAAAATTTGTTTTTGGTAATAGGTTATTTTGTATATATATATAGAAAGTGTATTTGCTTTTTTTAAAGATTCTTTCCAGAAAACACTATTCAATGAACATTTTTTTTTTTTAAAATGCCTTTTCAAAAACATGTTGGACTTAAGTTTTTTTTCCCGTTTTTGTTCACTACTTTTTGGATTAAAGAAAATGGATTAAAGGAAGTTCCTCATCATCGCGCTGTCTTTTCATAAACAATCTATGAATTTTGAGGAGGTAGGGACTGGTACCATCCATGGAATTCGTGGGTATTATTTGATTTTGGCACAATTTTAATAGATATTCTTTTTTCTTTTCCTTATTGGTAATGTCTATAAAGTTTGTTTAAGTACTTTAAACGCTGGTTTTTCCCCCTTCCAAAAACGTTAATGCATCTGTACTTTGTATCTAAATATATTTTGAATTCAATTATTCCAGGATTTTCTTTTGAATATCTCAAAGTTTTAATAAGTAGCCAATTGACGGTTTTTTCTTCTGTGTCTTTATTTTTGTTTCAATTAAACTTTCAGTCAAAGCATTTAAGTCATAATATTATTTTTTTAATTCTTGTATATTGTATGGCTCACTTTTTTGTTTTTATTTGATTTGATTTGAGTCTAAATTGAAACCAATAAATATATATATATATATATATATATATATATATATATATATATATATATATATATATATATATATATATATATATATATATAAAATATGCATGAGTTAAAAAGACAAATGGACCAAAAATTCGAAGATCAAAAAGTCATTTTTGATAAAAAAATTCTGCTTGTCAAAAAAATACTACAATTGGAAAATAGAATTTTATCATACGGTCTCAAAAATGCAAAAACATAAAATCAAGCAAGAGCAAACACTCGTTTTTTGGATGATAAATAAAAAACTTGCTCAATATTTATTTCTTGTTCTGATTCCGAACTTACTGACAAAAATTGTTTAGAAAAATAAAAATCAAATTTTAATACGTTTTACATTTACATTTTTTCATTTTACATTTTTCCATTGTATATTTATTTTTATTAATGTTTATAATTAAAGGTGATAATCAAGTGATAAAATGGTAGGACAGGGTTTTCCATAAATTCGCATTTTAAAATCTTTATTTTTATAGATAGAAAAAAAATTTATATGAAAGTTGCAGGATTTTTCATGAAGATTTTAGGTGTAAGTAGAAAATGATGATCGGAAAATTAAAAATCATATCAACTTTGTTATTTTTTAAAAAACCCTGTATATGATTGAAAATACAAATTTCTAATCTTCCTCTTTCAAATATATATAACTTATCTATGTTCGGATAAACAGTTGCAAGTTATTTAAATTTAAAATCTGTTCTTATAAGCCATAGTTAGGCATGGATACAACCCAAAGTTTCAAAATTAAGTCGCGTTAGCCATGGTTCTTTGGAAACCAAACAAAATATAAAATTTGACAGAAGTCAATTTTGGCTTAAGCATGAGTAAGATTTATGAAAATGTGAAAGGCAACGGGGGGGAATTTGAATACTTTATGTTTATACTGCAAAATTCATTTAACTGAAACTTATTTTCCTTTTGAGAATTACAATTTTTTTTAAAATTATAAAAAATTAAAGAAACAAAGAAATTTCGAAATTTTGCATTTAATTTTTTACCTTACCACAAATAAAAAGTTTACAATTAATTTAAAGTATAATTATTATATCATATCAATCAAATTTATCATATTTTTAAATGTAGCACTCAAAACAAATCTATTTTTATAAAATAATTTTTGAATGAAAAAAAAAAAGTATTGGACTGTAACAGAAATCTTTTAAAACCATTATATATTTTTATAATTTTTTACTTTAACCCTTTATAATTTATCTTTTAATTTGGCATCATGAATAGAAATCAAGAATAACTTAAAAAAATTAACCTCACTTAATTGTTTATGTTGTAACTACTTAAAAAAATATACATAAGACATTTGTATAAAAAGATTTAAAAAAAATGTTTTTTTAAAATTTAAAATATGCATCTACATATAAATTTAAATAAATTTAAAAATATGTTCAAATACGTTGTCGCGCCTGTCCGGTAGCGTAGTGGGCGAGCCTGGTCGCCGGCCGGCGATCCGGGCCCAATCCCAGCCCGCCGGGGGACATATTTGGGTATGTTATTTAAAATAACGTCCGTGGTGGCACTACCGGTTGTCTAAAAGGTTGTGAATTGCAAATTTGCATGTTTCAGTGCTTGGGCAGCGTTGACGGAACTGGGGATAAAAAATGGGTTAACATCGGAAAACCCGGCACCACGGTATTGGTATTTAGGAGTATATATGTATATGTAATGTCTAATATAGTATATATTGTATATGCAAATCCTTCGTGAGTTGTCACAAAGAAAAAAAAGAAGAAAAATGAAAAACATGAACAGCTTTGCTTTAATGTCTTAGGATAAGATTCGTCACTTAACAGATTTATTTTGCAGAGCTTTAATTTGGCCCCTTTTAAATTGAAATTTGTCTCGAAAAAAATTTTCATAGTGAAGTTAGTGCAGCAGTTTTTAAAAATGCTGAAAAACGTCAGGATACTGACACTAGGGATTATGAGCCCCTCAAACTAGTATCATATATTTCGGGTTCAAAAATATAAAAATATTTTTAAAAGGAATTTTGGATCTAAATAAAAAGAATTAAAACCTAAAATGAATTAAGGAAACACCTTTAAGTTTCCGATGTTTCTACTCTAAAAATTACCTTCTTGTGGTTTATTTACCAGTTTTTGGAATCGATAAGTCAAAAAGGTTTTTAATCAGAGCAGGTAGACTACTAGAATAAATGTACAATTAATCTCTTAAGTAACAAATCTTATCCTAAGGATTGAACAAGCTGTTGTTCATTTTTCTTCTCAATGTATTAAAAGATTTTTTGTAACATATATTTAAAATTTCATTTAGATGCATATATTAATTTAATTTTTTCATATCTAATGTACACTAAATGTACTTATGTATTTTTAAGTAGTTACAACATAATAACATATTATAATAAGTTATTCTTTATTTCTCATCATAATCTATACAAGGGTTAGTAAATAAATTAAAAGCAATCTAAAATAGTTTTAAAACATTTCTCTTGCACTTTAATAAATTTTTTAAGTAAATTTAAAAAATAAATGTAAACTTTTATTTGGATGAAGGTAAAAATTAAATGCTTAAATTCCCGAAATTTCCCTACTTGTTCATTTTTTCTATAAAATTTAAAAGCATTTTATTTTTTGTGAATCCCGAAAAAGGGAGCAGATACAATTTAAATTCTAACTGGATTTTACAGTTAAAACATGAGTATTTGAATCCCGCGCCCCTTACCTTTCACATTTTTAATAATCTTACCCATGCTTTAAGGGTACCGTGAAGTGTTTTCCTTAGGGCCAATAGCATCTGGTATTTTGGTGTAGTTTTCGTGTCTCACTTTTAGATTTAAAAAACTAATGAAAATCGTAGATCCGCCACTATTTCAAATTAAATTCGCATTTTTTTTTTTTGTTCTACGGTAATATAAAATTTTGGGTTCCTTTAGATAGATTCTTAAGTAACTGAACCTAAAGAGTAACTAAAACTTTAATTAGGTATATTTTTTTCTTTCCACTGGTCTCACTATTTTCAGATCTTGATTTTTAATGTTTTCCGAAAGTGTTGTAAATTTTTTTTAGCATTTTAAAATATATTTTAAAATATTTCTTAACCAGTGCAAAATAAAAAGTAAAGACCAAAAAGTTAGACAATAGAATACGCAATTTATTTTTGTAATAAAAGAAAACAATGGCAACAAAGAAAAAGGTGTGGTCAATACACCAGTTTGTAAGGCCATCAGACCAAAAAAAAAAAAAAAAAGAAAAAGGTTCGGGAGGGTTTAAACGGATCATGACAGGGAGGAAATTAACAGTCTGTAGAAATTAAAAAAAACTATGTTATAGGTATTTAATAAACATCAGTTTTAGTGAGGCGTATGCCAGAAAGGCATATAAAAAAGTACAAAAAATATCAAGTTTTTATGTAAATCATTAACGAAGCCTTGAAGGACACAAGTTCACCGGACGTTTGTTTCTTAAAATCATTTTTAAAATGACACACTTTATTGTACATACAGGTTTAGAAATAACCTATACATACTAATACGTAACAAAGAAATTAATTTTATTTTAAGTTAAGTTCTGTACGCCATTAAGGAAGCCATTGTTTACAAAATCTCATGGACAAAAATATTGAATAATCTTAAAATTCCATAAGACGCAATCTTTGTCTGTACCAAAAATATTTATATTACCATTAGAAATCATCAAACGAGGTAAGTAATATGTAAAGTGTTAAAAAAGGACAATATCACAGTTGTGTTTCATTACAACATTTGTTGTGTTACTGTTTAATCCCACACTTTGTACAAAGTTTAAAAAAAAAGCAGTAGCAAATTAAATGGTCGTTATTGATTTAAAATGTGTAACACTCTGTGGGGTTTTATCAGTAACACAGCAAATATTGTAAAGAGAACAACTGTGAGATTTTCCTTTAATACAACATTTTCTTACCTTGTTTGATGATTTCTAAGAATTAATATAAATATTTTATTACAGAATCAGCATTGCGTCTTTGCCAAATTTCAAGATTATTCGAATTTTCCAATGTATTGTTTATTTACCAATCCGTTTTTGCTTTCCTGTTTTTAATATAGATTGTTATGTTCATGAGGTTCCGTCAATAAAAATATGTTTCTTTATGAACCTTTTCAACCGTTTTTTGTTTATTTTATAGGCTACTTTCTAGCCTAGGACTTGAAGCATCTATAAGATACAATTTTGTATCTCCAAATAGAAATTCAAATCATTAAACAACCGGGTATAAAGTTTGTTCATTTAATCAGAAAATAAAGTTTGTATAGTTACGTTTTGTTACATATTGTAATGATTCATGAGTTGAAACAAAAGGCTAAAGATATAATCTTGAAATATCACTAGTACTTGTTAGGTCATCAATCAATGCATATCTAAAGCAATTGACGTGAAGGTTACGCTTATGTTATTATTTAAATTTAGTTTTGTTTTCCATGCCTGTTATTAAATTAATATTTTAATTCTCTGGGTTTTCGTCATTTTTGTAATTTGAAATAAAATTAAAACATTTCTTTGACGTTCGGTTATTTCAAAATTAAAATCAACAGAAACTCAGAACAAAAAATGTTCTTAATGTCTTTATATATACAATTGGAAACTAAACAAAAACAATTTAAAAAAAGAAACAAATATAAAGTTAATAAACCCTTTTTCCTTTATAAACTTCCCATCTAAATAAAATTTAAAATTCAAAAAAAAGATAAAACCCAAAACTTTTAATAAACGATGGAAAATATTGCTTTTCAAACTTGGGGAAAGTTAATTTATGAAAAATAGAATATTTAAAAAAATTTTTGGGTCACTACTTTTTTCATTATTTTGGGCTTCACTAATAGTGTAAATGCTTTATTATCTTTTAATTGGTTGGGGGTAGACGGTCTTGGGGTTTTCCATTCAGTTCTAAAAATTTATATTTTTTTTTTTGATATGGATCATTTCTTTTAGGTTTCTTTTTATAGTTCGTTTCATTGGGGATTTGAACATTTTTGAATAAAAAATTATTTTCTATCCCATGTTTGGGGGAGCTGTTGAATTATTTTTTAATATTTCTTATGCTTGTTTTGTGTTCATTTATAAATTACAAAAGAATAAAAACTCAAAACAAACTTTTGAGTGTTAAAATGTTAATCCTAAAAACCAAAGTCCATATCAAGAACAGCGGATGTTTTCTTTGCTGTTCTGTATTTTACACATTGTATTTAATAAAAGGCATATATTTTATCACTATTTTTAAACTTATTTTTAATCTTTGTTTCAGATTAAATCTTAAAAATATAAAAATACCATATGTTCTTATATTTTTAAATTGTTTGTCAATTTAAATAAAGGTCATCTTAAAATGTTAGGTTTTACTAAAAATGTTATTTTTAAATTGAAAAGCCAACGATAAAATTATTTAATTTTAAAATATTTTATATAAATATATATATTTAAATTTATATTAAATAATTTTTTTATTTTTATATATATATAATAACGGTTATACATTAAGATTAGATACATAAGATACATTAGATGCAGTAAAGATAAGTTATTTCCCCAAACTAAGGGGCTTTTTTACCCTTTACTTTTTTTATTTTTAAAATTTAAATTTTTTTATAAAAAGTCTCTTTGGTTCTTGACGTGTCAGATACTACGACAAAGTACAAAGCAGTGTACACCTTGCGATCCTACCAGTTACATTTGAAGTAAAGAAATATACTTCCGTGATAGAAATGGACAAAAATGGGATATCTTCCAAACATGCGAAATTACTGACCCCTGGAGTAGTCAATTCAAATTTCATCTTGAACAAGAAGCACCAAGTGCCACCGTCAGCCCATCAACTTTGAAGAATCTCCCCAAAGAAGTATGTATTCAAATCCAAGCAAAACAGGGTTGAAAAATTAAGAACAGACCCCGGGACCCCCTTTAACAGGATCAACCCTCCCCCCAGAACATTAGGGGAGTTAGTTTATTAGGGTTTTTTAGTGGAAGTTTATTAATATTTAAATTTATTATGAACTTTGAAGTCTCCCCGACCCTCCGGGGTCCCCAAAGACCCTTTTTTTTTAGTCTGATATTATTATTAAAAATTTTACAATTTATGGTTTTAATTCCTTAAAAAAAGCATAACAGGGAAAATTTCCCCGTTAATTGTGCGAAAATTTTAAAAAAAAAGAGAAAAGAAGAAAATAAAACTAATGGGGGTAATTTAATTAAACCCCCCAATTAGGGGAGTTAGAAATAATTTTTTAAAAATATACAAAAGAGGTCCAACATCCCAAAGACGACCCAAACCTTAAAAAAACATATTCGAAATTTTAACAAACTGAATCTCACCTTTTTAATCCTTTCTCCTAAAAAGAAAGTAAGGTCTGTTTAGAAATCCCAAAGACATTAAAAAAAATAGTAATACAAAAGGGAATATTGGAAAAATTGATTAGGGGCAGGGCCCTCTTTGTTCCATCTGGATACCGGAAAATACTTTTTTGCACAAACAGTAATTGACGCAATTGAGTTATAAGCGTCTTATAAAAAAATAATGGCAAACCTATGGTTTTTACGTTTAAAAACAAAATTAGCAAAAAAAGCAAAACCAGTTAGAGACTCTTGGTACAGTGGAACACTATAACGCTGCAGGTCGGAACAAACTTTAAAGTATCGATTACAAGGTTGGTCAGGTTGCTCTGATTGATCGCTGATAGCGCAGACAAATGTGTAATACAACCACTAAATGAGTCAGTAGCGAGAGGATAAACAGAAGAATGGTAAGCTTCTTTTTTTCTACGAAAAATAAGTTGGGAAGTGTGAGGCTAAAAAAGGATTATAGTAAAAGGAATAAAGATTACAAAACAAGACATGAGTGTTAGCAGAGCTACTAATACACTCGAATCAGTGTGTTCACATGAGAGGCTCAAAAAAACTTTAACAATTACAGACCACATGGCCAGGAAGGCAGCAGAAATGTTCATCGCCCCTTTGATGAGTATAGATAAACCAAGACTAAATAAATCTAGAGTGCAAAGGGGACAATACTAAGAGAGCTGCGATTTCACACAGTATGAAATCGGGCAGGGGATCTTGGGTGTTCACCATGGCCAGGATCAGGCTCGACTCCATGAACCAGTTTGTTATTGTGACAGTGGCCTTACAAACGATAGTGAAGGTTCAAGCGTAAAAAAGGTGGTTGTGAGCATTTGAAAATAACAAGATTAATAATATAAACACCTTAAATTACATAAGTGTTGGAAATTTTTAATAGAAAGAGTCTACTGTTCTACCAAGTGATTCAGGGAGCATGATATTTCTAGCTTGTATTTTTAGAACTCTTAAGTAGCTGTGGAACGGTGAACACTAGAGAGGAAAAAATAAACATCCAAAATGCAAGATAGCCAGGATCCATTATACCATCAGTTCAAGGTGATTTTCATTAAGATGACGAAAATTTTACTGTGGGTTGTTGTCGTAAAAAGTTACGATTTTTCATATACAGGAATTGATATTCAGGTGTGGATTGCTGCCTTCTAAATGTTAGGCAGCACTCATTAATTTACAGAGGAAACATTTTCAATTTCATAACTTCTAAAAAAATAAAGATAAGGATTTAAGAAAATAGCAGTACCACATACAATCAAATATAGTTACCTTACTATACTATTATTCCCGGATGCAATGTGAAATGTTGTTACTAGGATGAAAGATGAATGTGATTCGATGTGGTTTATTTAATATGTGGAGGGAGTAATTGTGAACAGAAAGAATTTATAAGTAGCTCAAGGAGAAACTAACGAAATTCAGTACGGGATAATGAAGTCTTGAACGAGTTAAGGTCAAATGATTTTCAGTAAAGCATTTCAGGAGAATTTTCTGTGCCAGAAAGTTTAAGTTTGCCTATTTCTAATATTATTAATTTATTGTATTTGACAAATGGACAAACAGATTAACAAAATTCCCGGTTAGTATTAGAGTACGATTTTACGGTTTTATTATATCGGGGTTCAAATGTGACCAACAGAATACTTTTTCTCAGCCACCGTTGCGAATCCCAGAAGAGCTTTTAGAATAAATGAAAAATATAACGAGAGTGTGAATCCGTATTCGCTGAGAGCACAAAGTTAAGGAGATGCTGAGCAGGTTTACATCCAAAGCCACGTTCCTTCCAACTTGTGAGAATAAGGGAGATGGGGCTAGAGTGATAGGAAGCTTAGTTCACATATTGTTGTAATCAAGGGTTCAGTACCATCCAATAATTGGTCTGAGTCAAGAAAATAGTGTCTAAAACAGGTTTAAACTAACAATGTTTTCACCAGAACTGTGATAATTTATTTACAATGTGAATTCACAAACTATGTATTTTTTACCAGAACAGTCCGATCAGAAATGACTGGTTGCATAAGTTGAGAGTATCCCAGTTCAAATATGTTATAAAGAAAATAACATTCAAGAATCTCTATATTAAAAATACAGAAAGTTATAATTTTTAAATTTACTAAAACAAATGTAAATGCCATATATTCAGGAAATGAGTCTATCAAATACAAATATGGTTGGAGTTATAAGAGACTTAATCATATGAGGCTCAAAATTAGACCTTTATAGTCTTGAAACAGTTTTTCACACATTACCAACGATGAGAATCTGTCTGAGTGTACAACGCATGTACAACAATATAAGGAAACGATGTATTTTTGGAGCGGAGTCTCAAAGGGAGACATGCTTCTTTGTCAAAAACTGTGTCGAGCGCGAGAAGACATCAAACGTCGTCAGAGAGAAAGTTTTTTAATGTACGTATCAAATCGGCATTCGAAGGTTATTTCCGGCCATACATGAACCTCTGAGTGTGGCCAAGATAAAAATACATTTTGACGCTTCAACAGCAACAAAATTTGTGGAAGGATATCAATAAGAGTTAAGTAAAACGGTACGCCAAAGGCGTTAGTAGAAAGTTTGCTGATATGGGATCTGTGAAATCAACGGACCAAAGGTTTGGAAGTTATGTCTAACACATTTCAAGAAGCTTGTAAACTATGGGATCCAACGGTTAAATTCTACAGCATACACCATCTTCAAACCTTGGAGGTCTGGGAGAGAAGAAACTCACATAATGTTCTGGTTTTTATTATATGTTGTGATTATCAAAAAATAACAAAAGAAGTAATTAGAACTGTTAGAGTTTATCGTAGTTCTAGTTGTGCCACGTTAACCTCCTTTTGCTCTATATACGACGTGGTTTGGTAAATAGCGAAATCATCAGGCCTGCTAATCGTCGATCCACATTCTACCGATTTGAGACCTTCTGCATTGGTTGAAGTTCGGTTACAGAGAGACTGGCGATGGTTTGATAAATAACGCCAGTGTTCAAAAGCCTTTCAGCGTGTAATCAATAAAGGATAAATAGCTATGATATAAAATCCTGGACCTAGTCTGAAGAAACAAAAATGTATGAATAGGTCCCAGCTTTGTTCCAAGGTCCGTTCAGTGTTAGATCATGGTAAAGTCCCCAGTGGTTTTTAAATCAACTGAAATGTATAAACTAGGTACTTATAAGTATTATTCAATTGTATTTTAAGGTCTTAGAGTTACATTACATCAGTATCATATTAAGTTGGCGGAATGAGGAAAAAAGAGTTCGAAAAGACATATTCAAACTTTTTGAGGGAAGGTACTGTGGATTCGCTGGTTGGCTCGAGGCTAAAGTCTGTCCCGAAGGTTAATTCACTAAGTACTTGGTAGATCATCAATCCAGTGATGCCATCTAAACGTGAGAGGACCAGTGAGAGGGGGTTAACATACAGCATATATTGTTATTTGAAATATTGGTTTATAGCAACAATACTCATATATTATTCCCTTGAAAGAAAAGCTTCAATTGTATATTAAAAATAATGTTGTTGTCATTTGAGAAATATCCTACTCTATATGTCAATAACCTTGGGTTACATACGCATTAGGTCGGATACATGGGATGATTAGTTATATTGAGAAGAGATAGTTCAGTTGCTAAGCTAGGGCATGGTCATACTATTTTTTCTATTTTATGTATTTAAGTATGATTTTGTACCTGGTCAACGTTTGAGCTTTATTACGATGTGCCAGTGTGCTGGGGCTTAGTACACGCAAACTTGGTACAAGGGTTGTACGGACAAATGTATGTTATTGTATTTTACGTATCTATTATATTATATTTATGAAATGGGCAATATTTCTCAAGAATTTACATAAGAAACTGCACATGGGAACAATTAACTCATGAATTCATCATTTAGTTACATTAAAGATTCTCTGCCATCCGTTCATTATTATCTTGTTTTTTTATAGTCCGGAGACCAAACGCGACTCTGCGCCGATCTCCAAATATGTGACAACGCGCTGCCGCTTGAGGAGCGCCGAGAGCGAAAAGGAAAAGTCGTGCAAAGATCGTGTCTATTGTTATTTAGCTCACGCATCTACATCATCTTACATTGATTGACGGTATTATAACCCCATTAAGTTTGATGTCCGCAATTACTTTTACTTTTGCTGAAACTCTTTATATTAGTTAGTATTGGAATTTAGGCGATCTCAACGTGTTGCGAATCAATGGGCTTTTTGCCAGAGATTTTATTCGATAATAAAGTCACTCTGGAGCGGATACAGACAGTTTGGTTCTGTCAAAATGTTTGAAATAAACGTCAATTAATGCACATTTTTAATTGTTGTATGAGAATAGATCAGTCTTTCAGAAATTCAGGTGTGATCCTACCTCTTTCTCATTGGTAGTATCATCTTTGATTGATTTGCCAGTCATTTTATTCGGTTGAGCTTAAGGTGCCCAGCCCAGATGGAGAGCTCAATGGGAGATGACAATTTACAATGAGTGGTTCCTCAATCCCAGCTGTTCCAGTTCCAGTTCTTTTTATTCGAACAATCCCCTGCAGAAAGGCCTTCTCACATTGCCCAGTTTTTATCTCAGCCTTTTATTGGAGAGCATCACCTGCCACTAGGCTATGTGTGGCGGCAGTTCTTTTTCAAAGCATGGCCCACAGAGAAAAATGTGATCGTTCAACTTCATGGTGATATTCTGTTGCTGTCAGGTGTGAGGTAGTGTGATGTGTGTGTCTCCTATCGGTTTGGATTCTTGATAAGTACACAAATCACCACAACCTAGGCTTTCAAAAAATGTGTCAGATTTAAATGACGCATAGCGATATCTAAAAATATTAAACAGTTTTACACATATTGAATGGTGTTAAAGTTCAGTTCTGTCCAAATATAAATGTTTTTTCGATCTTCAAAGGTCTTGGTGGGTGCTGTATTTCCAGCCTTGCCCACGTGTTGGCCTATTTTCATTTTTATGAATTATCTAGATAGACATGTTCACATTATGCACCACTTTCTGGTTGCTTTCTAAGTTGAAGAAAGAAAAGACCTTGAAAATAATCTGCTTTACAGTTGGATTTTTGGGCATAAAACCCATTGCCTTTTCTTGAACAAGCAAGAAATTTTCACCACCATATTTGAAGAAAGAGTCATATTTGCTTTAATTTTCACACACATACATATCTAATAATCATTGCTTTACAATGATGTCAGTTTATTTTATGGTATTCTTTACCTATAAAGTCTCTGAAGTAGATTTCAGGCTTAGGTCTTGTAACTTTTACTCTGTTCTTCCAGTCGAGAAAGTTATTCAGATAAAAGCCACAGGTGCGAGGCGCTCAAACTATGGGATGATATATCTGCGGCGTCTATTGGGTTAGAGTTACCAGCTATTCTTACCTCATTATTGCACAGCGCTTTTGACACAATTGGGAAAACAGGTTAAAACACCCAAAAAAATCTCTCGTTGTTCCATTTTGCCAGTTGAGAGGATTGCAGTTCCCTTTTCCTAACAGCGACAAACTACATCAACCTAAATGATTATTAAAAAAAATAAAAAAGTTAAATTATTTGATTCCATAATGTAATGGTTAAAAGAGGTTTTGTTTTTTTCGGGGATTATGGTTATGTCATGAAACATTCATTCAGTTCCCATGCATCAGCAGCGACCAAAGGTATGGAATCTCACACGCTCAGGCCCCAGTGATGGTTATTCATACACTCTAGTGTGTTATTAAAGGTGGGATTATTTTCTTATAGTCAAATTACATGTTAATATAAATGTATTAGGTGTAAATATTTTTGTTGGTTCAATAACACCAAAATCAATAGTGCTGGATTAATGTATAACGCCATTTTTGTATGTGCTACAGGCCGCTGATCAGTAAATTTTGTGTTTTTGGAGGTGTGCAAGTATAAATGCTGTGTATCATTTTCTGCCACTACATAAAACAAAGTTTACTTTGCTTTTTAAAATCAAAGCAATCTAACAACAGTAACTCTGAGTGATCAAGGCTGGGTTTTCAATATCAATATTATTGATGTTTTTTTCTTTCGTGCAAAAAAAAAACTCAAATGGTTGGTTGTTGTTCCACACCGCTTTACCGGCCGTGATTTTTTAAAAAAATTGCACTAGCCGTGTTCATTTATTTATCTATTATTCAGTGCTTTGCTCATTTTTAATAGTAATTACTCGTGTTAATGTTTTGACTAAGTATACCAAAGGCATATGTGGGTGGGCATTTTCACATTAGAGTTCTTATCAGTTGCTCCACACTCGACTGAGACTTTGAAGAAAAGTTGAGACTACAAGGTTCTTGAATGTTTCTTTTTAATTCATTTCGCACTTTATATCTGGTGGTATTCCCAGTGTACATTGGCGTATAGGTGTGATTCTTCTTATTTTATTCGGACTCCCTATTTACAATTATCATACCACCTTGCTTTAAAATATGATTCAACGATATGTAACAGTATGGGTCTAATGTCTAACAACGTTTCAGTTTTTAAAAGTTTTTGCTGTTCCAATTTGACCTCTTTTTAAAAATATTAAATACGATTAAATCATTCTCTTACTTTCAGTTTGTTCATGTCAAAAAATCTAGAAGCTTTAGTTACCATCTATCATCAGGCGTTTTTTCAGAAATTGTTAATTGGTTTAAATGTTGCCATGTCTGTTTTTGTTTATCATTAAAATTCTCTTGACTTTTTAAGTACAATGTAATCTCCCAGTCATCTCAAGAATTAGGCCTTTCCACAACATTCTTCAACATTGAATGCATAACAGGGTGATCCATTCTAAGTTTACACTTGGAATCACGTTGTCACTTCAGGGTTGGTGTACGCCTATTCGGCTTGACTTTACACCTGTGAATTCGCTGTGTTATGAGTGTCTGGGGTTTGGTTCAACCATCTTAGCTCCAGTGTTTGTGTTGCATTAGTTGATTCCTGTATTCAAGGTTACAGGTTGTGGGATGGGTTGAGGAAGAAAATCTTACTCCTGAGATGATCATCGCCGATTCGACGATCGATCATCAAGAATCCTCAGCCGACATAAATATTAAAAGATCCGCCAGTCTCTTTGGCAGTCATTGTGTCTGTAAGTTTGCGGCTGCCCTTCAAAACTAGTGTATTCTACATTTTCTATTGAAAGTAACAAGAAATAAAATTTATTAGGACTTACTAGTTTACATTTATAATTTTTATCGAAACTGTCTGGTTTATTTTTACCTTTAAAAACTAGATCAAAATTCAAATCCGCATTAAAAGTACAAGCTAATTTGCAGAGATCTTTAAGACAGATTCAGGTCCAGCACTATATGATTGTGTCGCTAAAATGAACTTTCTGTAAATTCCCCATCTTGCGTTCATTAGCGCTCAGCAATTCAGCGCCCCCTGGACTTTCGTAACCAATGACCTGGCAGCGACCATTCAATGATGATCGCCCCTGCTTCACGTATCGTTATCATCTGCTACCAGTCGGTGGTATTGAATTATTTGCTTTTATTCCTTTCTGTTTATGTTTGAAAATGCCTGTTCCACAGTATGATTCAAGCTGGAAATTCGAATACGAGATAATCTTTTGCCAGGTTTGCCAAATATTTCCAAATGTTTATCACCATGGAATCTCTATGATTTGCAAAGAACAGCCAATTTGCAAGGTTAACATTTGTCTTCCACCGGTTCGTTAAATTAACTTTTGTTAGTTCAGGTGCTGATCTTCTATCATTGTCTCTAAAGCTGCCATGAGAAATAATTGTTAGCATTTGATCTTTTTGGATGCAATTGGTGGACTAATGGAAAATAAAGACGTTGACCTACCTAATAAGGATGGCTTGAGAGTTCAGGTTTACATAAAATTGACCTTACATTTTTGAGGTTTAAACCATTTTCCTCTGAATGGTTTTTCAAACTTTGAGAAATGAATGTTCGCTGACTCTTTCTGGGTTCACCTGGAAAAAGTGACAATGGTGCCTTTTATATCTTCTGTTCCAATCCATGTTTTGATCTACAGAAGAAAAAGTTACATGGAGTTTAAATCTCAGTGCACAGATCCGTGTTTCTGATAATATTCAGGTTTGTTTTCCACAGTGATGTGAAGAAGAGAGAGAGGGGGGATCCAATCAATCAGTGTTGTGTGTGTTTCCTTTAGGAGGTCAACAGTTTGGTATCCAGCATCAGTTGGGTTTCTGTTCAGGTCCCAGTCAGCTTTGATTATGAAAAGACAGTTTTTGATGTGTGTTTCCTTCTGGAGACTTGCCACCAATTTTCCACAGAGATGGACCGCCTTCAGTTCCAGTTGAGGACATGTGGCGGTTGCCATCATTTAGTATTCCCTAGGACTTTACCAGATAAACATAACAAAGAAAAAAGAAATAAAGAAAGAAGAACCTCACAGTCAGCTACAGGCTAAGCGTTTTGGGTGTGAGATGTTCTCAGTTTAGTCGAGATCAAGTGTCAAAAAAAAAATTCAATCTAAATTCAAGAGGTTGTAAACTTGTGAAATTCTGAAAGCTTTCCATGTTTAACGGTTTATCTGTAATAGTAATTGAAGTTTATTTGACTAATTACCTCACATTTATGGTGTTTAAAGGTAAGAGTTGCCATAGTGCGATTCAGGTACCTGATTTACTTTCAGCTGGGAGTTCTTAAATATAGTAAGAAATGTCCAGTGGGGTCCTCATTGTCCTTTTTGCCTAAGATATTATGGGAGTTAAAATTCACTGTTTACTGAAAAGAAAAAAAGAATTTAAGGTTGCTTTACAGATCGGACTTCGTGTGTATTCTGATAATAGTTATTAATTCTTTATTTTCCTTCAACGTTTCGCATTTTTTGTTTCGAGTTTTATTTGCTTCTAATCGCCAGTACGTCTCAGTTTATTATTTTGCCAATTCATTGTCAAGCGTGTGCATGATCGCTCTTCTTTTTTCATTAGTGTTTTACAGGTTCACTGATCAGTCCGTAGCGTTACACATCAGAGTCTTCAGGTTGAGTTTACATGATCTGATTAGCGTCATGTACAACCAGTTATTATTGTAAAGGTTTCTAGTTTGTTTGAAATCAGCCTTAAATTTAAAATGTTGAATCGGTTTTTTCCATATCTTTCCATTGATCTTTAGATTAATCGTTTTTATTATCTGAATCACTTATGGGTTCTTATCAAGATAATACACCGAATGAGATCGTTCCCCATTCAGTGGGGACGTTTTGGGGATGGGTTGAGAGAGGTAATATTGCTTTCATATTCTGAATAAAATTAAGCCAGTAACCCCCTGCCTAGCAGGCCTTTAAACCGTGAGGACATTATAATGTCTGTCGCTTGTCTACATGTTCAATTGCGAAGTGGCAAGCGTATGGACTGCAGCTCAAACAGGTTCGTCGATTTTCTGATCACGGTTCATCGCCAATGGTAAGGCCACGTGGTGTTTTCGTTTTGCTTTCAGGTTCCCCGGGATGGCGCGGCGTCTCCTCGATGGACGTCGAAACCGCGTTAATGAGATCGTCGGGGTGCTCAAAAATATGGCATTCAATGATAGTTATCGCATAAAGCATTTTACGATAGTATCTTGGTTCCACTTATGGTTTTTACGCATATTATGTTAAGTCGCCAGTTTACACAAACCACGACTGTTTAAAGATATAAATGTAGTATCGACGAAAATATATGTTTAAATGCAGGTCTCATAATTTTAATTACCCATATTTGTTAGAAAAAAATACAGTTTACTTTAATAGTGGGTTCAGCAATACTTCTTAGCTTGTTTGTTGGTTAGTTTCCAAGCCAAACTATTCATTAAATATCCACAAAGATATTTACCTGCAATTACACACACCATTCATGGGATTCAATTTATTGTTTATTTATTTTTCTACTTACCGGGCCCGCAAAGTACTTACAGCGCTTTTACTGCTGCTACTCTACTTTGTGTACTACGTTCTACTCTTTATTTACTATGTTGTGGTAGTTTTTAAATAAACTGCTAACTTCTGGATGAAATAATAGTAAAAAAGGTTCTAAGTTTTCTTGTCTTTATTGACTTTGAGACCTTACGTTGACAGCAAGTAAATATCCCATATCAAATTTTCTTCACAGCCATCATGTATCATTAATATTTGCTCACTTTTTTTATGTAATTTTATAGACACCATATATAAACAATAAAAAAATAAATCATTTTTTTTTTTATTGCACCATACCATTTGCAGCTCAGAAATTTTAAACATTTTCTAATGTCACGGAAGCATCAGAAAATTTGGTAAAGTTTAAAATAAGTTTCTAAGAATGGAGGGGAAGGGTGGACATTATGTTCAAAGAAACCTCTGAGTTACCTTAATAGAGCTATCAAGCAAATCAAGTTACAGAGAGCCATATGTGTTAATTTATGCTCCAGATGTGCCGGAAAGCATGTTAGAACTTTGAAGGTACTTTTAGCCTATTTTTCAGTCAGTACTGGGAGCAAGTCTAATGCCTATGGTCAAAGTATATCACTCATATACTTGAAAAGTGTTTTAAGATCAGAAAAGAAATGTAGATATCAACCTGGTTTATAAATTAGCAGCATTTATTAAAAAACAAAATGTGAGCACTCAAACGAAAGTAAGGATTTTACAAAGAGAGAAAAATATCCACAATTATGAAAAATATAGGCACCTGATGCAGAAATATATCTTTTGATGAAATTTTGTTCAATTTCAGACCTGCTGAAAGCACGATCTGAGAAAGAACTCGCAAAAATGGCTATCTGATATCGAGGACATAAAAGACAACCTAGTTGTTGTGGGGGATTGATTTCGCGTCTGCACCTCGCACGCACGCTGCTTTCATCCTGTCGAGGTGTATCGGCGGCCTTTAGTGTTTGTTCTTATATTGGAAGTATACAAGCATTACGACCACCGACGACTTTACCTTAAAAGTGTTTATTGTATATTTCAAAGGAGATTTTCACGGCAATGCGTTGGAATCAATTCATTTGGAAGATGCCTTCTGAGAGAGCAACGTTTTAAAGTTGCCAAATCAGAGCTATATACCGACCCACAACTATTGATCTTTGCAACGTTACTTGCAAATTCGGAAGGACTCATAGATATAAAAACTGCAGTTAGAGCGGTTGGAAATCAGGCGCTCAACGGTGGCCGAAGAGAGACCATTGAAGAAGGGTAATAGGCTACAAAGGGGGTTAAATAAAAAAAATGTCGTCCCAGCTTTGCAACTGCTAACTTCAAAAACCTCAAGAAGTGAGAGAAGATAAAATATATCTCACTACAATTTTCTGTTCATTAAACTAAACTGGCGTTCGTGCATCTCAACATCGTTTGCTCAACCATCATTATTCTAAGAAATCATTTGAAAACAGCCATAAACCTTCAACATTACAACCAGTATGCTTTTAACGATGTGTGTTAAAGCAGCAAATAATATCGGTTTTTTGGCCAAAGATCAGTTAAAATAAGAAATTTAAATTATGCTTTTGGATTTTAATTTTACCCAGTATGTTCATTTTAATAATCATATTCTTTAATGAAACGACTCGTGAAAAAGTCGTTTTGCAAGTAAGAAAAAGTGTTGTTCCTAATGCCTCCAAGTGACCTTTTCAGGATATCAGAGCTGCCCAGCGTTTGAGAAGAAGTGTCGCTTTTATCTCACCATCTCTAAACTCTTTATTTTTGAAAAGCAGCGCCCACCAGAGATTTGGGCGATGCGAGTCTATTGCCCGATCGTAATAAGTAAGTGTGGTCTTGAGAACGTGCTCCATGTGCCGCCGTGTCAGTTATTCTACTACGTGTCGCTTGACCATTTCAGGTCCGGCAAGGGAAATGGAGACAGACGTTCGTAATTCAGCACCTGGGTTGCTGATTGGTTCAGAGCCATACCATATTACATGGAAATAACTTTTGATCGTTGCTGCTGGTATCAGGAGGAAATATAAAAAGTATGTGAAAAAATTATCATAGTACTAAAATGTTAAGTAAACCTATTTTTATTTACCATATAAATATTTATTTAATATTATCTATGTATCTTAACGTCAGCAGAAAGCATAAAGGTGTAATAAGAAGTAAAACCCCTGGTTTAAATTTGTTTTATGGAGATATTTAAAAATTAAAAAAATAATACTCCCCCCGTAAGAGATGTCAGTCATTTCTTTTTATTCTACATGTAGTACTAATATATACTTATTTTCATTTCATAACAAACTTTGGAAGAGGTACTAAATTTGATTAAAAAAAAAAATATTTAAATGTTATTTATAAGATTAAAAGCACAAAATCAGTATAAGCAAATCGTATCTATATTGAACAAAAGTCCGTCAACAATTTGCCTGGGGTTATCAATATTTTTTTTTTTTTTTATTATTAAAGCCTTTCACCATAATTTTGAGAATATTTGTTTTGTTTTATATCACAACAGATTATGATCGAAATATCACGACGTAACAAACACTTTGCAGCATTAATATATCAGGAGGCCGGAGGATGCTGGTTCTACAAGCCTGCAACTGATTCATGAACACTGAATGTACATACGCTTCCGTAATCATAACTTTTAAATGACCACAGCATTTACCTGCCAAAATCCCGTTATAAATCGATGATTACTTATTGTTAAAATAATTTTTTGAAGCCGGAAGACTTCCTTTCGCTTTTATCTGAAGTGACAGACAGATCTGACATTTACTTTACATACTAAATTCGGTTGCTGTTGATCAAGTCAGCTTACAAAACCGACATTGTATAATACAACCTACTAGAAAGAGATAAAATGACATCAGGGTGCCGTACAACACCTGATTTACTATCGGCATTTTTACATCCCCAAACTTCAGTTTGGCAACTCACAGCTTGCTTTCACTGTGCCGGTTGCTTGGAACTGTCAGAGCCAATAATCGTTCTACCATCAGTAAATTACTTTCATTAACAGCCTATCTTTTTGATTAATTTAGTCTCACGTTTTTCCCAGGACCATTCCCTGATTTTGGTTTTTAAGATCTGGCAATTCCCATTTGGTGGCTCGCGCTCAGCATTTCTGAATACTATCTCTTTCCACCTACTTCCCAAACAAGTTTACAGATGAACTACAGAATCTTAATTCAGTTGTTACTATACGAACCAAAATATTTTAACTCTACACAGTTGGCAGATCAGTTGAGTCTAAAGCTTATTCAGAGTTCATTTACCTCTTTAAATATTGTGTCAAATGGGTTACAATATGGCCTAAAAAAAAATCAAGATCTGGATGATGCACACTATAACGCCAGTCCATTCATAACAGTGCAAATAAAATCGTTGCGTTCAGCTTTATATTTTCACTTTCAGCCCTATTATATATTGCCTCCCTATCTTTCACGCTTTCCGCTTCTCAAATGGGTTTGATGTAGATTTCTGAAATGTTCATCAGAAAGAGGGTTTCAAATATATTTTCAAACGTATGTCTTTTGCATCGGTGCAGCTGATTCCACAGTTCTGTCTTCAAAGCTGTATTTTCTCTTATTACGATCAAACCTGCATGTTGTGTATGTCCATTTTGCATTATTATTTTTTTTTGGTGACTGTTGTGCTCAGAGATCCTACTACCTTCCACCTCCAAGGAAAACACCAGCGTGGTTTTTCTTTAAAGGGTAGCCCTAGCGTTACCTTCTCATATCTCTTTCTTTTCAGTGAGCACGCTACCAAATATAATTGTTTGGTTGCTTCTGTCTTTGTTTGAATTTTCGGCGCCAATTTATTCAGATGAAATGGCTTTTGTGTTTCTTTATCTCTTTTGCTGTTGCTTCTTGCATTCCCTAAGGTTCATGGGAGACGAAAGGTTCTTTATCATGTTGTTTTTAAGCCGCGGCTGGAGTTATTTCATGCTGTCAGGTGGCTTACCTCATCATTGATTGCAGTCCGTGCAGTATGGCTGGGATAGTGACTACAAACCTACGCAAAACAAGATATCTATGTTTTGCTTTTTGTTTCATCTCCTATTACGTTTTCTCTTCGGTGCCTGTGCCACAGTGTGTCAATTTGAATTTACTGGTTCTCAGTGTTTTGCCTCGAGGACTTATTAATTGATGTTTAGTGGGTTAGTCAGGAAGTTTTCTAAGACAATTCTGGAAATTTACAAAGTCTAGTCCTCGTTTCTCGATTTTTTTCTTATCTTTTATGGTTTTCCTGAGGATAATTCAAGAAAAACAAAAAAATGAGTTGCCGCCTTTCGCTTCTTACCAGACTCATAGTATCACCAAAATTTCGGGTTAGTTACTATACCCATTCATCAGTGCCGCTACGCGGAGGTAATTGGTAGAGAATGTACTTTTTCATCTTTATTTACAAGATGTTTACCCAAACTTGTTTCATTCAGTTTATTCTATAACTCTAGTTTATTTTAAAAAGAGCTCTTCAAGAAGGCTTTTCATTGATATATCAAGTCTAGTTCAGTTGCCTGTAGCATTCTAAAACGATGAAATTTTTGTTTATTTGAATGTTGACTTGACTGAACTTAGTGTCCTCTTCGTTCATAAAAAGCAAGTATTCTAAGGTTAACTATAATTTAAATAGAGAATACAAAGTATCTAAGTCTAAGCAGTTCCACATCGCCTTCATGCTCTAACAGTACCAAATCGGCACAAAATTCAGTTTTGAATTATTTTATATCAGTGTTACAGTAATGTGTCTTTAATAGTTCAACGTGTTAAAGGTGGATATGTTAAATTTTGTTTTAAATACACATTGAAAATACAGAAGCTGCCACACCTGGCGCATTTACATCCACAAAGAAATGTTTGGGCAGTGGCACCAGCCTAACCAGGATATTTTGGGATTTTTACCGTCTTTCTTCTAAATACATGGTTTTCTCATCCAGCAGCTAGTGTTAGCCCACCTGTCCAAAAATTCTACAATTCTCAGCTTTCTCCAGTTTCTCGTCATTCTAGGGCTGCACCGCTTTTCCTCCGTTAGTGAAAGTATTGTTCACTCGTTATTATTCACAATAATGTATTAGCATCAAGGTGATTCAGTCTATTGAAATCTATCATTTCCCCCTGAGAACCTCAATTTAGTAGTGGAGTTTGATGGATGTTTGATGATTTTTTAAGACACTCAAGTGCTGATTTGAAGCTGCGAGCAGCTATTCTTATTCTTCGCTTTCTTCAGATGTTGTTGGGATCATCTCAGTTTTTCGCATTAAGATCCGCTTCCTCTCTTGCTTCATTATTTTGCATGCCTGGAAATTTTTTTAGGGTTAGGGTTTTTCTCAAGATCCCGCTTGGGCTAGCCAAGTTCTTAACTAAGAATCTAAAATGTCGCTTTATTAGTTGTTTGCTCAGTGTTCTTCCGCCATGCCTGAGTGCCTGCACAGCTCTGTTTCTGATGGAATAATGCTCTTTCGATCAGATTTTTCTGCGATACCTTCAGCACTTCATCGTTGGGAATTCGTCAGAACAGATACAGAAAGTGTGTCTATGCGGGAAATGCACCTGATTTTACGGTGCGGCGGGTTTGCACCTAGAAAGCGTGAAATCTCAAGATCTGCAGCGCATCCGTTACGGGTTACCACAGTGCTTTCATTCACTGAATTCGCCAAGGACAGCGTCGTTTCATTGTTTTTCTGACCGGACGACCATTACACTCGATCATCAATCAAGCGAAAAAAAAGGAATTATCAGGTTTTCGATCGAACTTCGGGCATACGTATGATCAGTGACTCTTGGAGATCTTTTTAAAATCAAGAAATCCCATTATGGTCGCCATGAAAAGTCGTTTGATCAAATATCTTAAATTTCAAATAAGTTGAAAAAACGTATTATATGATCATTCTTCTTAGCGTCTATTATCAATGTGGTAAATCATAAATATGTTCAGTTGAACATATGACAAAGTTAAAAATGGTTGATTGCATTTTGTTTTTTTATCTCAAAATATAAGGTAAGTAGGAGTTATCTGGCAGTTTGTTTGCCCAGTCTATGAAACTCCATTTTAAGCCAACCTCTCCTCTGACTGATTTACACATGTCCAACACCATCAGTTTGCCTCTCTGGGCAGTGGAAGAGGTTCCTCTTTGCCCCCTTTTTAATGTGTCAAATTCCTTTAAACAAAAACCATAAATGAAAGTCTCCCAGGTTTAGTTAAAATGTGTCTACTGACTTTGATATAAGCTACAACCTAACACAAAATGCAATATTATACAAATCAAGCACCGAAATGACATATTTCGATGAGACCACATGCTTTCGGCTTTTTTTTCCGCGGTATGTGACGGCCACCAGGAAAAAAATCAAAACTGAATTCAATTTATTTATCGAGGATCTTGAATCCCGGATCATTTATAGTTTTTATACGCACTTTGTTCGTTTAGAATTTTGAATAACCTCAGCACCTCGTCTGGATGGACGTTAACGGTTAAACCTCATTCTACCTTTCTGGTATACGATCCCATGTTTGTGAGTGCCACCACCATGATGATTTTTAATAAATAAACGTTCAAATTGGAGCAATGTTAGCGCGAGACCAACCTTCAGTTCAAACGCAAATGGAACACCGGAGCCCTGTGTTCAAGAAACGCATTCTCGTTTTATCAGGTTTAAATGTGATTCTTGAGATATCAACAGAAACTTTATTGGACATGTATTGTTTACAGAGTTTCTAGTACGTTTACCTAAATTTTCTGCTTATAGATACATCATATTCATTTGCACCTTTTTGAGTATTTTAAAGAAATAATGAAATGTCACATAGGGGATCCTCTGATTATCTCAAGGACAGCTGCAAGTATGAAGATCGACAATCAGAGACTTTTAACATAATATTGAGATCTGTAGGTAAAAATAGGGGCTGTTACAGCGTTCATTCTTGGCCTGAGTTGGGTGTTCCATGATTACATGAGAAGATTGAATCTCTAATCAGTTTGATTTTTAATTCTAGTGTGAGAGCGACGAAAGGAGGTCGGGGGTTAAAGGTCTTAAAAACGTGTTTTTATATTACCACAAAGATATTACAAAGAACCTGTTTTGACCCATCTAAAATTAGTTTGTTGGTTGTTTTGAAAAAATGCAAAAAAAACAGATAAAAACAATATTTTTATAAATCAATGAAGTAAATATCACAATATCTTGTTTGCCCGCCATTTTTATCATCATTGCAAAAACCCTTGGTTTTTTTAAATTCTTAGTCAACAGAAAGAGTTCTAAAAACATGATCGATAATCTTTTTTTTTTTTTTTTTTTTTTATTAAGATATTCAGTTTTTAGTTTTCAATTTCTTTGTCTACCATTAAGCACCACCTGCCTGTTACATGTGCCCAAGATCTATCCTTTTCCATTCACAGACTATATTTTTATTTTGAGCAACGACATAAAAAAATAATCATCGGAACATTTTGAAAGCGCCTGAAAGAAAAAGCGGTCCTTTTGTTAATAAACAATCGGAGCCCGGAGCGCCCACTTCATAAAAGTTGGAGAACTTATTTGAAATATATGAGAGAAGGCAAACAAAGACAGTTAAAAAAATATTTTTATTTATTTAAGTCAAATTAAATTTTACAATAACATTGCTCATCTTATAGAACTATGTTTTAGAATTTTCGAAGCATACAGCAAAATCCTTAAAATTCGGTTATTTTAGGTACTTCAGAAAAAAAAGAAATATTGCATTAAATCAAAGAATTATTATAGGAAGTCAAAGATCTTTACATAAAAATAACATAGGTTTATGTCCTATAAAAGTTTATGTATCGTTAATAGTTTTTAAGATGACTCTTGATTATTTGTTTGACTTAATTTTCTTGGTTTATTATAAAAGAAAAAAGCTCCAGAAAACATATCTACACTACCCAATACACCCTGTTAGTAAGGGCCTGTGTGATCATTAAACCGTTGCACCATTACCTATGTCTCCAATTTGCCATCTTGAGGAAGACCTATTATTGAGAAGGGCGATATATCAATTAGTAAATCTAGAACCTTGCAGAAATCTAAAGAAATTGCAGTTGGGGTGTTTCATGTGGATCTAAATTGATGGTTGTTGTGGGGGTGGGTGTAATCTCTCTGACTGAGCCACGATTTTGGCTAGTTATTTATTTCATGTCGTCTAATAGCGTTTCGGATAAAAATAAATATCAGTAATTTCAGTTTCAATTCGTTCAGACCTAAAATCAGAAGCATACTGGATCTGTAATCCTCGGGATCTACAGTTCCACAGCTAGCTCAATAATGTCTAGAAGACAGGCTCTGCTGGAATGTCTTTGATTTAAATGTCGAAACGAAAATCGATATCTTAAAAATTATGAGCATTCACAAGAAAGCATAGTTTTCAAACTATCTGTTTTCCTGGCACGCATATACAGTATGAGTATATGTGTTTTGATTCAAAAGTAAATGTTTGCGGATATGTAATGATTTTGGGACTTTTCAGGTATGATTCTGGAAAAGATGTTAAAAGTATTAACTACACTTTTTTTATTTTGAATGTTATTCATTTAAAGTGAGCTGATTAATAAATAGAATAACTTCTTTAATCTTCGTTTGAAATATTTCACAGCTGCCAGACTTGCATTCTTAGCACTTATGCAGGGTGCGCTCCAGCTTCAAATTGTTTATTAACTTTCTAAAGTTATTTTCAAGGCTCAAACAGGTTGCTATCATTTTACAACAGGCAAATCTACAAATTAATTAAAATATAGAGTCTTGAAAAACAAAAAGACAGTTGTAATGCACTTAGAAATATTTCGTCACTCTTCTTTACTAGTTGAATCTCTAAAGTCGATGAGGAAGAAACTAATTACTCTTGCAAAAAAGTCAACTCAAATCGGCGTGCTTCAGGAAGTACTACTATTGATAAGAAATTAAAAACCTATGTTTGGCAGCAGAAGCAGGTAAAATATTTTATCAATCATTATCAACATTACAGTTTTTGCATTTTTCATAAACTAATGGACCAATCGTTTGTTGAGCTCAAATTCTTGGTTTAATGCGAAAAGCGTTACCGACGTCGTTCTCAGATCATACGGCGCTGCCGAGCTCAGCGGCTCGCCTCCACGCACAGCCTTACTTCCCCATACTTCCTGCACACTTTTTCAGTTAGACTATCTTTCAGAATCGCGATGGATAATCTTCTCACAAACTTTTCAGCTATATTGCAGTGTGAATCAGCGCGGCAATTACCTATAAGACTGGTTCTAAGTGATGGAGCTTTGTGCTCAATTTTTGGTTCATTCGCTGAGTTCTGAAAAAAATAAATGTTTCATTTTTCGCATTGTTTCTCGGACCTAACATATTTTGATTAAAATCCATATTAGGTGTTTTTTTTTTCTCTTCCAGATCCTTCTGGCTCGTGTTTCTGATTTTTAACCTATTTTTTCGAAAATCATTGATTTGATATCAAGAATCTTAAGGTAAAAATTTGGAAATTCAAATACAGTTCAGAGTTAGTAACTGGTGCCCAACTACTTCTAAACCAGTTGCCTCAGTTCCAGATCCTATGAAAAAAGAGTTTTGGGAGGCTCAGATCAAGAATTTAGGAGTGTTAAGAAAATTGTGTAGATTGAAGAATTTGAAAATGGTGTATTTAAAATGGCGGATTTTGTGGCATTTGTATACTCAAATTAAACAAATCTATAAGAGGTCCAGTTGTTTTGAGATCACCCCAAAGGAGGGTGTATCAGTTCAGATGATCTTCAAGTATCATAACAAATCGGTTCTGTTTTTATTTCCGCAGACAGTCGTTTCAACCTTCGGATCTAAAAATACCACGCCTCTTATCGTTGTGTGATACGATCATTCTCGGTTCGTTCAAAGGACTCAGATTCTTCTGGCTATCTGGCGTAGCATCTAGAAGGCAAGAGTTAGGGCTATAGATGCCTTAAAAGCGTTTTCCTACAAGGTCCACAGCTTTGGGAATTTTTGTCTTCATTTTTATGTATATTACTTTCAGGCACCGCAATATTTTATATGTAATTCTTCAGGTATTGGTTTTGGTTCAAACTTTCATAGCAGACTATATGTGTTGCAACCTAATGTGTGCTGCCTTATAGCTATTCTTTTATTTTTCTTGGCGTCATCTTTGCATCCCGAACTGCCATGGACTAACTGTCTTCAGAATGGGACGATTACTTGGAAGAAATTAACTGCGAAGAAGAATATTGTTCTGCATCTTGAATACTCACCGCTACTGGTGAAAATAATGCTATAAGTTCTTCGAAAATGTGGTTTGAGTAAGTTTTCAAATTTGGGTAATCTGCTGTTTTTGATTTAATAGTAAGATGAGAAAGATGTTGGTTGGTTTTCTCCACCACGATAAATAAAGCCAACTGTGGATCGTAAATCTCGGGTTCACCAAGACTCCCAAGAATCAGGGTTTTCCTCCACCAGCGTGCAGTGTGATCTCTGGCTTTTTCTCTCTAGATCTCTGTTTCAGCTTTGGACAAATGGGAGGTTACTCGATCTATTCTGAGTTGAATCAAGTTTGAAGAATAATATCATAAATCTCTATTACCATAAAGGCAGATAAGTGTATGTATAAAAAATTAATATAATTCTTAACTTCAAATTGATATATATTTTTTTTTTATAATTTGGTGTAATTTAACCATTTTAGATATTAATGTTTAAATTTATGATTATGTATAGATATGTTATTTAATATTAATATTAAATATTTTTATATATATATATATATATATATATATATATATATATATATATATATATATATATATATATATATATATATATATATATATATATATATATAACAATAACAATAATATATCAATATTTATATATATATATAATAATATATATATATATATATATATATATACATATATATATATATATATATGTATATATATATATATATATATATATATATATATAAACACTTCTCTTCTTCTCTTTTCTATATATATATATACTATATATATATATATATATATGTATCATCATATATATATATATATACCTATATATATCTACTCATATCTCTTATATATCTTTCTACCATATATACATATATATATATATATACTACCAGGTGTTTCAACGAGAATCACTACCAACCTTTTATTTTCATGAGATAAAAACATATAGCTTTCGAGCCCAAGGATCTTCTTCACCACTGTATATCTGGCGAATGCTGATTTTGGATGTTATAACATGTCCTCTATCACTTCCGGTTTAACGGAAGCAGAGATCAACTTTGATTTTTTCAATGGAATACCCTGCTCTTTTAATTTTATGGGTTACAAATAGACATGTGATATAAAATCACCATGATATATCCTACTATCTGCTCTTTCATTTATGCTTTTGGTCAAATTATCTAAAACTACACATGTGCTTATACAGTTTACTTTGAATAAAATAAATGATATAAAAAATTATTACGTTTAATTTAATTTTTCTGAGACTCTATCTGTGGGTCATAATAAAACTACTTCCGGCTTTACCAGTGCTGCAAATTGACTTTCCAATAATATTGCTTCAAAATTTAAATGCAACTTTCCTATTTTTATTTTTTGAGAATGTTAGTTCTACCAAACAGACTCTAATATAAGAAAATCTGTATTCTCTCTTACCCTTCTCTTTGCATTTGATTTTTGAGAAAATGGCGATTAAGATGGTGATCAAACGACAATTATGCCATTCCCAGAAAAAAATAAACTTTAAGAAAAATTAATAAACTAAAATAATTCATTATCCACAGAATAAATTTTATCTTACTAATAGTAGTTTTTATTTAACTAGTTAATTAAAAATAATTTAATAAATAAAAAATATAAATCTTCTAGTTTTTTCCTCTTGCCATCGTTCCTCTTATCAATCAGAATATTGTAAGTCAATTACGCGTTAAGCCTGATATATGTCGAGAAAAAAATCAATTACCTCTGTGCTAAAACGTCAGAGTCGATATAACATGTCGCACTGTATCATTGTTTGTTTTCCCATAAAGTACGCCAACAATATCGATATATAATATTGGTAGAATATCAGATTAAATATACAGGTGTCAAAAATCAGATTCAGGTAGTAAACCAGAGATGATAGAACTCATAACCACACCATCACTCAACAATCAACATCACCTGGGTCTTTATTATATCTCCAAAATTTGAGAGAAATATGTTCGACTGGTGTCACCAATATATAATAATATATATCTCTCTCCTATCTCCTCTCATCATCTCTACCTCTCTATCTCTCTCTCTTCCCTCCTGCTCTTTACCATCTCTCTACCTCTTTTCATACACATACATCACCATATAAGATTAACCCTGAATCTAGGAGGTCTGCATTGCATGGGGATCTCTATGGAAGCCAGTATCTCAGAGAGATGAAGTCGGATAAATTATGGCAAAGGCGTATTTGCACGTAAACCAACCGTAATCCATTTAGAAAGCTGCAAATTCAAGTACTTCTAGGATATCCGGAAGAAAAAAACAGTTACCGATTTCGTTTTGTTTTGCTTTCTGCCACTCAGCTGAGGATAAGAAAAAAACTAAAGAACCATACCATTGTATTGGTACTATGGCATAATCTTGATCCTACAGCACGAAATAATTTTCTGTTAACTGGTAAACCATCAACTTTATTTTTTTAATACAGACTTTGGTTATTATTAATTTTTGAACCCATAGGTCAGAATACAAATATCATCAAGCATAATATTTCTGTATCAGCAAATACTCAAACTTGTAGACCCGTTTGTGTATATAAAAACAGTGTTCGTTCTTGTCTAACTTAATATCTCTTATAGAAAAAATATATTTGTTAACGGAAAAATATTACGTGTTATACATCATTTATGTGAATTGGGATTATAACTGCTTTAAAAAAATGCAAAGTAGTGTTACAGGTGCAGGTATATAAAAAACGGATTAGTGATGGTTTGGCAAGCACTCATGGCATCTTCAAAAAATTCCTAAGCTTTTTAAATTTAAGTGGCTATGAGAAGTGCCTTTGTTTTCATATCTCTCTTTAAATAATATCCAAAAAAGAACTAGAATGTCATAATTTAGGTTTACCAGTTTTGGATCTCTCAGGTATAGTTTTACAACTTCTCAAGAAATGGATTATGAGTTGTTGAGTGATACAACTTTGCTTTATTACTCTGGTTCAAGTTATTTATCTATAATGAAACAAGTTACACCTTATTATTATTTTATGTTTAAATTTACCTTCTGATATCTCATAAAAAATCAAAAAATAATCAGAGTCTTTTTATTAGTTCTTCATTCACTACCATTACCTGGAGGTGCCTGTTTCTTGGGGAACATAGTTTTTTGGTACTCTTTAAAACAGTTAAAGAAATAATTAGTTAAATAGGGAAGTTTCTGTAAAAAGAAAAAAACAAAAATATGATTTTGGAAAGGGGGGAAATGAGGAAAAATTTTGGCTCAAATTTTTCGTCAGCATGGATTATAAATTTCATTTGAAGTAAGGAATAGCCAGGATCAAAGCCACTCTAAAGCCTTTTGCCTCAAAACCTTGGGGTCGTTGTTTAAATCGAGGAAGAAGAAACATCTAAAAAATTGTGTCTGCGTGTTTTTTCCCCCTTTTTTCTGTAAAATCTTTTAAATTACTTAAAAAAAGTAATGTCATTAAGTGGTTGGTTTAAAATATTATGATTTTATATTCAAAGCATAAAAAAATTTTTAAACCCAATAAAACCCAAAATTTTTACCATTAGGGTTTTACAATGTTTTTAATAATTTTTAAAAAATAAAGGGGGGGGGGGGGGGGGGTTTTTTTTTTTTTTTTTTTTGGAAAATTTTTATAAAATGTCTTCATATATATATATATAAAAATAGTAATAATATCTTCCCTTTCTCTTAACCAAATATTCTTTTATATACTTATATTATATATTTATATCCAACCCAAAGGGTGGGTTTTAATTTTAAATATTAAGATATTATCTCCTAAAGCATAAAACAATCATTATTTAACTAATCCAAACCAAAAGTTGACCATATTAAATTTTTAAAAAGTAATTTTATAATTTTTTAAAATTAAGTAGTTTCACCCTTAAGCCAAAAGCTTCAAGGGTCAAATGAAAATTAATTGAAGGGTTAAAATGGAAAACCAAAAACCCAAATTTTTTTACAAATCGTGTGGACGAAAATTGCAAGGTTTTTCCATTTTCAGCTTTATTTCCCTTCCCCCTTTTTTATTTAATAATTAAAACCAGTTAAAATTGCCCAACCTTTATTCTTTAGTTATTTCTAAAAAGTTAACGATTCAGACCAGATTAAGGGGAAGGAGGGTTTTGGGGCGTTTATAGAATGGATTTTTAAAAAAAAAGTCTAAAAAATTTTAGTTATAGAATGCTAAAGCTAAAAGAATCCTTAAATGCAGAATTAGGAAAAAACAAATAATTTTTTAAAAATCAAACGGCAAAAAAGGTGGGTTCCCCAAAATTTAAAAACTTCCAAAGTCCATATTGAAGTAGGAAAAATAATTTAAAAACTCCTGAAAACCGTTGGGGATAAAAAATTAAAAAGAAGGGGATGTGGTTTTTACAAAATAATTCCAAAAATATCCCTTTTTTTTATTTTTGGAATTTAAAAAGGGGCCTTTTAAATCCAGTACAAAGAGACAAATTTTTTTTTGGGTTTTTTTTTTGGGTTTTTAATTATTTAACCTTACTTTTTTTCACTTTTCCTTTTAAACCCAGTTAAGGGGGTTTTCTTTCCCCCCTTAAGAATCTAAAGAAATATTTTGTAATAAACGAATACAAAAAAAAAAATATATCCCAAATTCAAAATAACTTATATATAAATGCCGGGCAATAAAACAAAAATTTAAACTTTTAAAATGTATTACAAAAAAGAATACATGATGAAAAAACGGCGAAAAAATTAATGTATTGAAAATTATTTTCCCAAAAATTACCAAGCATCTTTTTCCAATTAAAATTTTAAAAAATTAAGGGTATGGGTAGCTACACTTATTTTTAATTTTTTGATTTAAAGAAAACAACCCCAAATTGGGTGGGGCTAGAAAATGGGTTTTTTTTGGTTGAAGGAGGAAACTCGGGGAAATATCTGCTGAAAGTATCAATTTATCTATAAGCCCGCGATTTCAAAAACTTAAAAATGATAAATACAAATAGTAAAGATTTAATTCTTTGTAGTCAAATTAAACAGTCCTAAATATTATAAGTTTTTTTTTTTAATAAAGTTAGCTTTAAAAAAGGTTAGGGTTATTTTAGTATTGATTAATAATAAGGCAGTCAAAACACAAGAGTAAAACCACAATTAATTACATAAAATATAAATTTTCGGCAATTGTGTCGAAATTTGCCTCCTCTCCGATTTTGACAAAATTTGGCATACGGAAGTTTTTTAGGGCGCTAACTACGAATCTAAAAAAATATTTTTTTGGCAACGTTTCGTTTTCGAGATATTCATCATCAAAGTTGTAAATCAAATCATCCTTATTTACACTATCTCTCCTTTTTTTGCACAGAATTCTTGATTTTTACACTAAATCGGCACAAAATATTTTACAAACACCCTTTAAAACTTGTTTTTATATTTATTTTACACTTTTTCAATATAATTGCAAACCTCCACTTTCACACGCCGCAACGTGACCGCAACCATACATTAGGGATTTTATCAGCAGATATGGCTGCTGCCTTTGAACATAAAAGTTCGCAGTTTAATGGAAAAAAGGTGTAAAATAAATAAAAAAACAAGGTTTTAAAAGGTTTTTATAAAATGTTGTGTGCCACTTTAGTGTAAAAATTAAACAAACAAAGGGGAATATAGTGAAAATGAGGTTAGTTTGATTATCAACTTTGATGATGAATATCTCGAAAACGAAACCCCGCCCCCGTATACCAAATTTGTTCCAAATCAGAGTGGAGGCAACTTTGGAGACAATTACCAATTTTTTTTTTCATTTCCTTAAAGCTAGTGGGCAAACATCAAATGCTAAAAAATAATGTTATAATATTTTTAGGTATGGTATGCTGCAGTCACACAATGTTTTTTCTCACTTACTGTCGGATTTGGCTCAATCATAACGTATTCATCTTACAATGCATTTACTCATAACATTAACAGGTAACGCTTCATAAAAACCGTTTATTTGGTACAAATTAAGCAATATTAAAAATATGTTATTAGTTTAAATTAGAAAACAAGTAGCATTTTTACGCCATTTTTACGTTTATCTAGTAACACATAATGTGAAAATTACCATTATCCTAAAGAAAACATAGCTAGATAACTAAAACCTTTATTTTTCATGCCAACTTAGCCAAGTTTACTAAAACCTTTTTAAAAAAAAACTACTTTTTATATTTTAGGGATGCTTTAGTAGTTACCACATAACACATTTCTTCCTTTTATCAGGCGCCATCCATTTTTGGAATATTGAAATCTTGCGCACGCATTAGGCGAACATCCATCTAAAGTAATTTCTTCGGAGGCACAGGATTGGCTTTATTTCTTATCCAGAAGCGATTGCTAAATTTAACTTTGTACCATGGGTAAGTTTTGTTTTCGAATTCAAATTACTAAAATACTACATGTTTAAAGACGATACCATTTATATACTTTTCCTTATTTTACTTTTTTGCCATTTTATTCTTCTTCATGTTATTTGTTCTTGGAATTGGAAGTCTAGAGCTGTTCAGAACTGTGTCAATACTGTCATCCATGATGCTTTTCCTTCTCTAAAGGCCTGGATGATCTCAGCTGGTACAGCTATCGCTATGTTTTTATTGGTTTAATGTATGTTAACCGGTAAGTCAATTTTTTAAGTTTATTCATCAGCAAGTATGAAAAAGACTTTAAGGGCCGCTGGTACCGATTGAAATTTAAGCTGGCTTTATAAAGCCAAAATTAAAAAATAAGCGTGGCATATTTGTTTGTTGAACCGCCATAGTTTTTAGCGGGTTTTACTGAGCCGGGCAAATAAACTATTCTCGCAAAATAGTTATTAAACGAAAAAGATTTTGAAGTTAAAAGTTATGTCACTCACGTCAAAGGCTACCAAAAGGAGCGACAGTAGAAGATAACGCGGTTTTAGTTTTTTAAATGAAGAAAAGATGACACTTTTAAATATACTTGCTAAACACCAAAATATTATTGAAATAAAGTACACAGGGGGTCTACCCCGATAGTGAAAAAAGATCCTGCACATGAGTTAAAATTAAACTTGATGAATAGAAACTCTACAGGGTTTCTGTAATCCTTTTGACTCAGATTCAAATAATACAGAACCTAAAGCTGAAGGGTGGCTGAATGCAAGCCGCATAATCAAGAATTTAAATACGAATTAAATACAGAACAACTGAAAGGACAACACAAAGATAACTTGAAATTTGAGATAATTGTACAGCCTAAATTTTCTGAAGAAGGTTACATCCGGCAATACCCTGAGTGGATTATTTATTACATAAACTTGTCTCGGAAACCCATATTTCAATATTTCCAAAGTGTCCATATCATCAACAAATTCTTTATTCCATTCTATTTTATGTTTGAGATTGACACAAAAATGCAAATAGCAAATATTAATTAAAATTTGAGGTTAGAAAACCGGGCTTTTCCACTTTAAGCCTATAATTTTAATAAGCCTCGCTTAGACTTCTTTAAGCTAAGTTTAGTAGGCGGTGCAAGTTTAATTCAAAGCTAAGCTTAAATTACGATCGGTGCAAGCGGCCCTAAAACATAAGTAAGCAAAAGGTATAATTAAATCGTGTTACAAACTAAAGTTTTTCTGCATTTGTGTAATTTTTTTTCCAACATAAAAATAGAATACATCGGAATAAAAAGTCAGTAATCGTGGTTATTGACTTTCTTAATCATTATAATTAATATTTTGTTCAGGTGTTTTCCTCAAAAAAAAAAAATAACAGATACAGGGTGTCCTGATAAGGTCGTTCCTCCGGCGATATCTCGAGAACCTCTCATCACATAGCTTTCGGAAAAAATATTTATAATAAAACCAGCCTGAGAAAATGCTGGAAATTATTTTCAAGTTTTTAATTCTACCGCTAGAGGGCGTAAAACTAAGAACAAAATTGAAAACACAGATAATTTAAAAATATTTCATATTAACTTATGTGGTTGACAGTTTTTTTAAAAACTATGTAAAATAAGGAAACTTTTTTTTCAAGCGTTTTTCCCTAACCTGTCAAATATAGGGAGGGGGGAGAAGCGAATGTACATTTGAAAAAAATTAAATAACTTTTTCTCGGCTAAACCGATTTTAATAAACTAGGTCTCGTATAAAAGAGCTTATACCAGGGCTTTATTAATTAATTTATTTTTTTGTTTTGTTTCTAGAGACTGATTTGTGTCAAAGTTATAACTTTTGTCAATTTTTTCGAAAAATTTAAATACAATAGTATTATTATTATACGCCCATTAAAAAAAGCCTACAAAAATCAGGAAATTTGTGAAAACCGCAGTTCGGCTTATTGCCGAAATACTGCATTGCTCGTATCCTTTCCTGTTTTAAGATGTCAGATAAACAACGCGGCGTTTTTATCGAGAATGCATGACAACAGAAACCATTTGTTTTTCTACGAGTATTAAATAATATCAATAATATCCTTATTATTTGTATATCATCAATTTAATAGCAGCATTCATAATTACACGGCTCGTGGATAATAATAGCTGATTTATTATTATCTGCGGACTCTGGCTAATTGTATCTTCATTGTGCTGGAATAGGATGCACATTTCCAGTTTCTCTTAAACGGGTTTTTAAACGTCTAAACACTTTTTATTAAAATGCCAATAGGTGCATTTTGAAAATTTTTGAAATAAACGGTAGTGAAATAAGACATAATTTAAAATTTCTTAATAATGATTAACAACACTACTACTAATAATAACGATAAACTGCGATAAACAAGAACTTAATTAAAAATTATCAGGTTTGACAAACAATGCACTTGTCATTTTTGACGACACTGATTTCTGTGATTTTTGAGAACCCGGCACTCTCGATAAAAACGCGGCGTTGTTTATCTGACAGCTTAAAATAGGAAAGGATACGAGTATTGCAGTTTTTGGCAATAACTCGAGAAATAATTAAGATATCGATATGCGGTTTTCACCGGTATCTTGACTTTTTCATGCTCTTTTTAATGGGCTTATAATAATAATACTATTGTATTTGAATTTTCAAAAAAAAAATACAAAACGTTTAACTTTGACACAAATCAGCCTCAAGGGATAAAACAAAAAAATAAATTAACATTACCAATATTTTATCTTAAGCCCTGATAAAAGCTCTTCTAAACAAGACCTAGTTTATCAAAATCGGTTAGGCCTTATTTTACATAGTTTGTGAGAAAACTATTAACGACATAGGTTAATATGGCCTATTTTTAAAGAATCCGTGTTTTTAATTTTGGTCTTAGTTTTACGCCCTCTAACGGTGGAATTAGAAACTTAAAAATAATTTCCAGAATTTTCTTGAGGCTGATTTTATACTTAATATTTTTTTCCGAAAGCTATGCGATGAAGGGTTCTCGAAATATCGCCGGAGGACGACCTTATTAGGACACCCTGTATAAGTAATAAAGTTTGAATAAAAAGTTTGCCTTTTAAAATATTTACTTGGGTCTTATCTTACTAGCTTCATTTATTAGCATTGAAAATATTGATAACCATTTTAAGCTGATTTAAAAAAAGCATATTTTTCTATTTTGTATTATTTCTGACTTTGTAATAGTTTAGTAAATTATTGTTACAAAACATTTTTAGGGTGGCCAATATATGTTGGATTTGGTGGATCATTTTGGAGGAACATTTATTATCTTTTTCTTCGTAATTCTAGAGGTTTTCGCAGTCATTTTTCTTTACGGTAAGTTTTTATAAAAATGGTATTTGTGGCTTTACAAAAATCATGTAACTATTGCACTTTTCAAATTCGTAGTAAATACAAGGTCCTTTAAGTTAACGAACTATACTCCTATGGTTTAAAATTGCTCTTTCATTTTTAGATATAAGCAAATATGCAAAAATCATCTAAAAGATGTAAAAGGACTTTATTATTTTTCAAAAATGTATTAATAAATGATATAAAATAAATTATCTTTTAATAAAAGTATACATTTTTAATTTATAAAAAGTATCATTTAAAAAGTAAGCATGGCTATATTACTTTATAAATATGTTGCATAAAACTTTAATAAAAAAATAATTTTATTTATTACAAAATATTTGCAGGTCTTGAAAAATTCTGTGTCGACGTTGAGTATATGACAAAAAAGAAGGTGGGCATATATTGGAGGGTATGCTGGGGAATAATAATGCCTGGTTTACTTGTAATAATTTTTATTTACTTTTTGGCAACTCTTCCCGTACTTACGTATGGAATGTATACCTTACCCTATCCAGATGGTATACTCGGTAAGTAATTTATTATTAATAATTATTATTATTAAATCATTTTTATCTCATAATTCAATAAATTGTTCAACCATTATTAAATAGAATATATTGATAGATATATTTGCACTTAGTTTATAAGTCAGAAGTGAAAAATAAAAAAAAAGTTGATGTAAAAACTATTTTCTTTTTATAATATGTGGTCTTTTTTAACTATTTTTTATACGTAAATAATAAAGAAAAATTTTTTAGCATTCGGCTGGTCTATTTTGGGAGTTGGTGTCTTACAAGCAATATTTTGGTTAATGTACTACTTATATCAAAATAGAGAGTACCCAACTAATAAGGTGGGAAAATCCATTTGGGCATAAAACTGTGTGTGTAGAGAAACTATTGCCTCCTACAAACTGGCAAATCTCTTTAAACAAAATTAGGAAAATCCCCCAAATTTAAAAAAAAAAACAGTTTAACATTGTTTTCAAGATAAATTTATTCTAATAAATGTTCACCTAATATTAAATAATATTTTAAATGAAAATTATTTCAGTTTTGATATAAAAATTTAAGATATTCTGAGACTTTTGGTCAGAATTAATATCATAATGTCATAGATGACATAATAATCTTGGCCAGTACCTAATAAAGCCTTTTTAAAACATAAGCTACAGCAATATAGAACAGATATTTCTATATTTTTTATATTTATATAAAAAATATTTATATATATATATATATATATATATATATATATATATACATATATATATATATATATATATATAATTTTTATATATATATATATATATATATATATATATATATATATATATATATTTATTTTATTATTCAAATATTTATAATAAAAAATTTCAGAATAAGTTTTAGAAAGCCTGTTTTTTGCATTAAATTTACTTTGTTGATCATATTAAATATTTCCTTTTTTTTTAATGTGATATATAGTCCAGGGCATTTAGATCAAAATCGACCGAAATAAAGAAATTTTTAAGGCCAGCAGATATCGAGATGCGGTTTTCTGCATTGTGTTCAGAAAGATCCCAGGAAAAAAGTCTATATGGTTATGCCATTTTTCGAAATATGCATTCTGTTGCAATAAATGCACCTGCAATTGCATAATTACCAATATTATAAGAACAAATAGAAACTCGGAAAAATTACTCACCAAATTTAATTATGGCATTAAATTACCCGGGGGGGGCAAGGTTATTCTGCGGGGGGTCCGGGGGGTTGGGGGAAATTACAGCGTCCATGAAAATCAGCCGAAAATCGTTACTCATGGGTTTTCGGAGATGCTGGGAAATTTTTTTCTGGCATTAGAATTACCCGGGGCGCTCGGGGGTGGCTCTGCGGAGAAGGTAATGAAGAAGTGAAAAATCACAAATTATGAAAATATTAGTTTATGTAAATAATTAATTGTTATTTTTATTAATATTAAATTATCCATCATCAAGTACAATTTTTAACTTAAATACCAAACATCCTCTTCAAACTTTTCTCCTTCTTCTTTCCCTTCTTCATATTCTCCCTCGTCACTTTTCTCGGCCTGGCTGATAGTGCCTTATTGGTTAATTGGAAATTTCTGTTCGCGCCGGTCCCCGCGGTAACGATACTCTACACTCTTGATAGCTTTGACACCTTTTTTAAATACAGTTTCGAGGCAGAAAAGATTTCTAAAGAAGTTGAATGTTTTTATAATATCTGTAATATAATTTAATACTAAATAATTTTTTTTTTATAATTTATACTTCCGGCCCAGATAAAAAAGGCCAGATACGAACATAGCGTGGCGGGGCCGGTCACTCCCCCCCCATAATGGTCCCCCCAACGGCGGTCATTTAGTACGGGGGCCCTTTTCGCGTGCGTTGAACTGTTTTTTTTACTAGTTACTGTGAAACGAGGCTATGCGGGCGTAAAAGTCAATTTTAATATATTTATTATTTTCGACTTTTTTTAAAATGACGGTTATAAGTGCATATGTAGATGCGTACATCTAATAATAAAGCTTTTTTTTTCTTCCAAGTGACTCTATAAGGTAAAATTTGATTTATTTATTCAGACAAAAAAAACAATAGACATTTTTTTTACGTGAAGCTTCTTGTGCTGCTATAATAATCCCCCACTTTCA
>JAHBCN010007048.1:0-45514 GCA_019359885.1 Listronotus oregonensis
TAATTTATTTATTTAACTATTACTAATCCTTTTTTTTATATATCTCGAAAACTTTAGTCGATTTCTAATTTTTTAAAATAATTTTCTTTTAAATATATGTAATTTGTTTTTAATCTTTTTGAGTTTTATTTAGCTCACCTGATACCAGAATAATTTGTATTATTATATTATTATTATTTATGTATTTTTTTCTTCTCTTTAATGAGTATTGACCAAGTCAGTTTTTTTTTCAATGCTTATATGCTAACTTTTTTTGTTTTGTCGTGCACTGGTGTGTGATCGCCCAAGCAAGCTCCTATAACATCTAGGGGACTTCCAGTTTGTAGTCCGTAAGAAAACTGGTGGCGCCATAACGAACTCACTATTCCTCACCCTGAGCTGCGGGTAGATTTGCACGCACACCTACAGCTTGCTTTGGCGTGAAGCTAACCTGTGCACAGGATAAATTTTGTATTAATTTTCTTACTTTTCCTTTTTGAGCAATTGGTGTGACTCATCATAGTCACACCAGTTTTTATATAAACACTGCTTTTAAAAAAAAAAGTGCGTGGCAACTTAATGGTAATCACAAATGGTTAGACTTGTTAGAACAAGTTACAAATACTTATAATAATACAAAACATCGTACTATTGGAATGAAGCCTAAGGATGTGAATAAACATAATGAGAAATCTATTTTAAATAACAAATACGGTCATATTAAAGTTGTTGGGAAGCAGAAATTCAAGGTTGGCGATATTGTTCGTATAAGTAAGGCTAAACACGTTTTTGTTAAAGGTTATATGCCTAATTGGACTACAGAATTGTTTAAAATAGCCAAAGTGCATATAACTACTCCAACGACTTATTTGCTAGAGGATCTCCAAGGTCATCCTATTAGTGGTGGGTTTTACGAAGATGAGTTACAGAAAACTAAACAACCTGATGTTTTCTTAATCGAGAGAGTATTACGCAAGAAAGGAAATAAAATGTATGTAAAATGGCTTGGTTTCGATAATTCACACAACAGCTGGATTAATATCTCCAAGGATGTGGTTTAGACAAAAAACAACTTCAGGATGTTGTTGGTTGACAACAGGAAATGGTTTATCAGTAAACAGGAAACCGTTATTAGTAATTTTAATTATCAACAGGATGTTGTTGGTTAACAACAGGAAATGGCTTATCAGCAAACAGGAAACCGTTATTAGTAATTATCAACAAGTCCCAACCTGTTAATACTAAATACACGATTCTGATTGGTCGAGCTTGTTTCTAAGTAAGCCTTAAAAGACTCTCGACTCTGTTGACTGTTTTAGTTGTGAATTACGCTTTATCGAGATGAGTTACGAGAGTCGCTATCTTCAACTCGATTACGGAGAATCTGAGATTCCTGATGAATCTATACGTTCCTATATCTCTGAACATCGTTGTTGGTCAGTCCGAATTTATGATTTTGAACTAATTGCTCATGAGATAGAAAGAGAATTACAAAGTGCTCGTTCTAAATTTGCTCCTATTATTTACCTATTCCTTATTCAACGAATATATCTTTTTGAGCTATGGATGAAAAAGATTTTAAAGAAGAACTTTTTGGTAAGAGATCGAAGAGCAAGGAATTTTCCAGCTCCCCCCTTAACACCAGCTGGAGAACGGGATCCCGAATTTTTTCGCAAACTTGAAGTTGCGTTAAGTGTCTATCTTGCTTTTACATTTAAAGATGTAAAACGTAGAAAAAACCCTCTCAAGATTGGTGTTCATCCCGAGTTTAAGAAACTAAAGAATTATTTATCCTTTAGAGGAATAGAATATGAAGATCTTCCCCCCTCTATGCTGCTGCAGGTTCCTCGTCTCTGTAGAAGAAAAAACAATCAATCGTCAGCAAATACTTCAGTTTAAGTTCAACCTTCCCACAATGCCGTTCTGTAACCAGTGTAACATAGAAATAACTTCCAATAGCCATTATCGTACAAATACACATAAAGAAAATACTAGAGAAGATGTTCGACCGGGAGTTAAGCTAATTAGAAGTGCTTTCAAGAACCGAATTGTTACATATCAGTTAACTTCAAACAAGACCGATGTTAAAGAGTATTTAGAAGATTTACGAAGTAATATTTTAATGCTTCTAGCTGATTTCCTTCAAGAACACGGTTGTTTGAAAGTTAATATGGAACTTTATGGTAGATATATGTTGGCCTCAACGAAGGAGCAAGAAATCAAATCTTTCAATTCTCGCTATGTTACAGTTACTCAAAATACCAATTTAGAAGAATTATATAATGATTTTTGTACTATTTTGCTTGCAAAGTCGTCTGAATTTAGCGAGAGAGATAGTGGATGGGCGTTGTCTAAACTATTATTTCTAGAACTTACTGCAGCCAAGGGAGTGGGGGGAAGTGTATGTAAGAAACCAAAAATTCGTTCATAACTTTTAGTCGAGTTGTAGCCGTGATGAGTGATTGTTCATCAAACATGTCTACCGAATCTACGGGTTGGGAATATTTTGATCAAATGGTGCTAGCAACTAGAATAGAAATTAAAAATGAAAAGAAGCTTTTGGGAGAAGTCTGTCTACCAGTACGTCATTTCAACATTACAACTGGACTCAGTGTTGCGAGAGGTATGGCTCCATGTGTGAAATTTGTCAACACGCTGTTTAACCTACCTGAAGATCAGATTACCATCACCCTAAGTTATGATGATTGGCGTGAATTTCTAGAGATTGCCGCCAAACTGATTGTTCGTGACGAAAGTGACGTAGTAGAAAATTTTTTATCCGAAAACTTTACCATTTGGACTGCATCCTTGTTGAACGAGCGAACCATAGGGCTTAAGAGTAAAGAGACTGATAGTGTTGTATGTTTAAGGCCCGGTTGTACAATGGACGTTCAACCGAAGTTCACGCTGATCATCGGTTCAACGGAAAAAAATCGTTGTACAAAGCCGGTTCAGACGGTGAACTGTGGTTGATCTTGAACGTCCGAATTTGATCGTTCAAGATGAGTTCAACTCCTTTTAGAAATTTTTAACCTCACTCTTCTGACAGATTACCTTGTGTTTTAAATATTTTTTTGTTGTATTTTTAAAGTTGATACCTATTCGGTTTTTATAATTAAAAATTGATCTTGTATGAAAAGATATGACAGACGACAAGGATTTTGTAGAATAACTTATTAATGTTGCACACTCTCGAGCCCCATAAATATACAGAAATAGACCAGATCATTTGAAAAATTGGAATGACAAATAATTTAAGGCCAGATTTAGGTTAAAAAAAAAACAAGCTGTGAGATTTAATATAGATGAAATTTTTAAACAAATTTCATCTCTTACAGATAAGTAAGATTTATATTGTTTAATTACATTTAATTTTAAGTTTAAATGTTCTATTTATTTTTTAGAAACCATGCGCTAATTCCTACTGAAATGGTATGCATTGCTTTACGATTTCTAGCCACTGGGAGTTTTTTACAAGTTGTTTGAGATTTTGGAGGTATTAACAAGTCAACGGCAAGTTGAATAATATCAATGGTTTAAGAATCAGTTGCTGAATTGGGGCTAAAATTGATAAAAATGCTAAGAACTGAATCTGAAATTACCATTGTGAGGCGAGGATTTTTTAGCATTGAAGCCATGGATGGCACGCATAATAAAATTCAACCTCCTGGAGGGGCAGATGCAGAAAATTACAGGAAACAAAAAAGGATTTATTTTTTTATACAATATGTAGCTATTTAGCATCTGTGATTTATTTTGTCAGTAGTGATTTTAAAAAATGTAAAATTAAACAAATACAATACAAATACATACTCATAATTATTATTAAGTTGTTTTTTTTAATAAAATCAAAATCCTTGATTAGGTTAAGTTGTGCCAATTTTTTTCTTCTTTTCTTTGTGGGCTTTGCAACTGATAGTTCAGGTAAACCTGCAGTGGTACAACACTCAAAATTCTAAACTGGGTTCAACAGTGAACTGCAGTTCAAGAAAACTTCTGTTGAACCATTGTTTGTACAACCGGGCCTTAGTGTTTTAGATATTAAGGCATTTATCGATGTCGCTCATGTAATTAATTTTAGGTTAGAATTACTCGAAAAACTTAATTTTAGATCGTTTTATAACGATTTGTTAACTGATGTAGCTTCATATGTTGAAAGCAATGAGGATGTGCTGGATGTAATTAAACATATTTGTCAATTGTGTTTAAGCGAACAATATTATTATATGTTAGAATTTATGTACTCTTATCCTAATAAAGTGATTGATCACTTTCAAAAAATATGTAATTGTAATGAAATAAATGAATAAATAAAGACTTCTTGTGTTTTATTTCTTTAGTTAGGTTAGCAACGTCATCCTGTAAACATGTGTCTTGACGATGGTTGTTATCCATTACAAAACAAGTATTCAAGATATTTTGATTACGAACAAAGATTACTATCCTTTGAAAATTGGTCTGTTAATCTTAGTCCTAAAGAATTGGCTGGCGCTGGTTTCTATTACACTGGGAGAGATGATGTAGTTAAGTGTATATGCTGCCATATTGAATTTAATAATTGGAAAGAGGGAGATGATCCGCTATCAGACCACTATAAAAATGTTAAATATTGTAAATTTGCAACCATTTTGTGGGCGTGTCGAAATTTTGAACAGAAGCGAGTGACTAAAGCAGTTGGTCCTAATTTAAATTATAAACAGATGTTATTTAATTTTTTTATAGTTGGCATGATTTGTTTATCTCTCATGACTCACTATGAAGATATTATAACCTTTCTACAACAGCTAAGCTCATTCAAGATTCAACCATGGCTCCGTTAAGTTCGTCATACGTCGTATTAGCAGCGTTAGTGCAAAATGTTTTATACATTTATGCGCCTTATAATGCTCCAGCCGCTTCAATAATGTTAGAAACCGAAGATTTTCCATCAAATAATTCATGGCTTTCACTTCAATATGCAACAATGGATCAACATCATGTTGGTGTTTTTAAGACACTTGTACCAGCATCAGCCCAATCATTTCTCCGATACAAGGTTAAATTCCGCTATATGGATAATACTTTTGGAGAAACGGAGTGGAAAACATTAATAAGCCAAGTTCCCGCCAAGCCATGTGTCAACGTAACCACTACAGCAGAGGTTCCAGCCATCACCAACCGTCCAGATGAAACTTATAACACTTTAATAATTTTTATTGCCGTAGCTTGTAGTTTATTACTTACTAAACTTGTGTATAAAATTGCTAAAAGTCAATGTACAATGTGGTTTAAATAAATTAAATTAATATATACAGAGTGTTTTATTATTTAATATTCAAAAATTGTAGGATTAATATAATAATAAGGCTCCTCACCCCCCGTTTAAGCCCTAGGTCTGCACCCCGGGCCTGGTGCTTAAGCGCAGGGGGGCCCCACCCCACATGTTAGGTTAGACATTTGACAAGTGACATTTGATCACCGTCATTATTTTAGTGTATGCGTAAGGCCCTAAGATACATCTCATACACGTAAGCAGGTTCTAAGTCACATGGTTCGCGAAATATGACAGTTGACAGGTGGTATTTGATAGGTGATAGGCGCCATTTTTTTAGCGCTTGCGTAAGACCCTAAGATACAACTCATCCATGTAAGCTAAATTTCCTAAGTCACGTGGCTCGCGAAATATGACAGTTGACATTTGACAGGTGATCGGCGCCATTTTTTTAGCGCTTGCGTAAGACCCTAAGATACATCTCATACACGTATGCTAAATTTCCTAAGTCACGTTGTTCGCGAAATATGACAGTTGACAGGTGACATTTGACAGGTGACAGGCGCCATTTTTTAGCGCATGCGTAAGACCCTAAGATGCAACTCATCCACGTAAGCTAAATTTCCTAAGTCACGTGGTTCGCGAAATATGACAGTTGACAGGTGACATTTGACAGGTGACAGTCGCCATTTTTTTAGCGCATGCGCAGTACTCTAAAATAAGCCTCACCCAAGATTCCTAATTAATGTATGACGTCAAGATTTCGAGATAAACGGCTGATCCGGATTGGGCTGTGCGTCAATCGGCCAATTCTCTCTACTGAACGCCTAACGCTATTAAAAAGAAAGGGTGTATTTCCATATGAATATATGACTGATTGGGATTCTTTAAAACAGCCCGAACTACCACCAAAATGTCTGTTTTATAACAGCTTGGAGGGTGCAAATATTTCCGATAAAGATTACGCACATGCTCGTCGGGTGTGGCAAGAGTTTAACTGCAAAACTATGCAGGATTACTCGGACTTGTATCTGAAAACTGACATATTGCTTTTGGCTGACGTATTCGAAGCCTTCAGAGCCACAGCACATAAGACATATGGACTTTGCCCTGCGCATGCATATACTCTGCCGGGTTACTCGTGGCTTTGCATGACATATAAAAATAAGCAACCACTTGAACTGCTGACTGATTACGAAATGGTTGAATTTATAGAAAGGGGCATACGAGGTGGGTTGAGTCAGTACTCCATAAGGTATGCTGAAGCGAATAACCAATATATGCCAAACTATGACAATACTAAAGATTCTATATATTTACAATATTTTGATATTAATAATCAGTACGGGTGGGCAATGTCACAAAAACTGCCGTATGGTGGGTTTAAGTGGTTGGTAGATGTGCCAAATGTTTTAAACATACCCGATGACTCTGATGTGGGATATATTTTAGAAGTAGATTTACACATACCACAAGAACTCCACGATACATTTTCAGATCTCCCCCCATGTCCCGAACATCGCGTGCCCAAAGGTTCGAAAAACACGAAACTTTTGGCAACGCTGTATGATAAAGAAAAATATGTTATTCATTACCGTAATCTTAAACAAGTGATTAAGCTTGGTGTTAAACTAGTACAAGTTATCATTTAAACAGTCGTTTTGGCTTAAGTCATACATAGATTTAAATACTAAATTACGTCAAGCAGCAAAGAATGATTTTGAAAAAAATTTGTTTAAACTCATGAACAACGCTGTCTTTGGGAAGACGATGGAGAATATACGAAACCATTCTAATGTTAGGCTTATTACTAATTGGGATGGTCGTTATGGTTTAGAATCGCTTATCGCAAGACCTGAATTTAAAAGTAGTACTGTTATTAATGCAAATTTTGTACTTGTCGAACTGTCCAAATCCGAAGTTTATTTTAATAAACCTATTTATGTGGGCATGTGTATTTTAGATTGGGCCAAAACAACCATTTACGATTTCCATTACGGATACATGAAAGACCGCTTTCCCGACTGTCGTGTTTTATATACGGACACAGACAGCCTTATTTACACAATAAAACACCCTGATGTATATCAAGTTGTTAAGCAGGACTGCCATCTGTATTTCGACACTAGCGACTTTGCCCCCGATAATATTTATGGAATTCCTCGGATTAATAAGAAAGTACTTGGTATGATGAAAGATGAAAATTCGGGGCGTATAATGACGCATTTTACCGGTCTTAGGTCTAGAATGTATACAACAAAGCTGTATTTTACCGACTCGGAAATCGAAGCCGAGCGCATTAAATATGATGGCGAAAACAAAAAACAGGCGGAAATTGCGAGGGCCTTGGCTAACTTGGGCGTTACCAAAAAAATTAAAGGAATTAAAAAATCCGTCATCCGGCATGACATAACTTTCGATGATTATGTACGGTGCTTGGAAACCTATAATGAACTACCCGTCTCGCAAAATTTAATAAGATCAGAGAAACACGCGCTGCATTCAATTAGGCAGACAAAAATAGGACTTAGCCCATATGATGATAAGCGAAAAATACTTCATGAATCTGTGGAGACGCTGCCGTGGGGGCACTATTCAATTATGGAGGAATAAACTCTTTTTTAGTCTATAAGAATATTTTAGATAAGTTGTTTTTAATTTTTATTTTATAAGCATTTTTGTATACTTATTTTTAGATAATGTTTTGCGTTAAAAGAAAAATTATTTGGCTTTTCTTCAGAATAAAGATGTTTATATATTATTTTAAAAAATTATACTTTTTTAGAGATTATTATGGAGAGCTAGTCTGCTCTCAGAAATCAATATAAACTATAAAAATGTTTTGCGTTGTTTTATGCATAAAGTATTTTTACGTATGTATATATATTTTTGAATAATTAAAAGAGCCATGAAAAGAGGTCAAGTGGGCCATAAAAAGATGCCAATATTAAAAGAGCCATGAAAAGATGTCCTGGACCATAAAAAGACGCCAATATACATTAAAAGAGCCATTAAAAAAGACACCAATATACATTAAAATAGCCATTAAAAGATGCCCAATGGACCATAAAAAGACGCCAATATATAAAAATATATATAGATGCATAAAGAACCATTTAGATGTCCCAAATTGTTGTACTTTTTATGTTTTTAAAATCACGTAAAATACGTCCTTGTAAATTTTTAAATCGGGTAAACCGCTCGCTACTATGACTGACTAAATTGCGACCTGACTATTGACAGACAGACTGACCCACATCCCTGGGGTGATAAACTATGCATTTTTTGGGCGTACCAGATAATAATTTCGGTGAAATATCCGTGGAAATTATTATTTTGTCAGTCTCAAGTCTGTACAAAACGTTAGAGACCCATTCGTAATTATGGGTAATTAATTACGCATTTTTAAACGTACCAAGATAATAATAATTTTTGGTGAAATATCCTAATTATTATTATTATTATTTTGACAGTCTCAAGTCTGTAAAAACGTGAGAGACCCTTTCATAATTAGGGGTGGTTAATTATGCATTTTTTAAGCGTACCAAGATAATAATTTTTGGTGAAATACCCTAATTATTATTATTTTGACAGTCCCAAGTCTGTGAAAATCTTATTACTCAACAGCTTAATTTTTTGCAAAAAGCTATAATATATTACAACTTTATAAAAACTGATAATAGCAATTTGGTAAACTTCTCTTCACTATATTTTTACGACTTTATATTTCTGTTCCAAAGTTGTATCTCACTTCTGTGAAGAATTTGTTAAATATGAATTATTACTTAAAAGATGGATCTAGCGTCGTATTTTTAATCGTTGGTACTTTTTCTATTTGTTCTATTTTTCAAATCAGTGCTTGTTTGTCATCTGAGCGGTAAAGAGCGTTGGTTATGTTGTCGCAAAGTTTTGATTTACACTTGGTACAGTAGTGATTCTCATTTCTGTGAAGCGTGATAATAAGGTAAAATAAATATATTTTTATTTATTTTTAGTTAATAAATAATTATAAGTATATTTTGCTATTAACTTATGAGTAAAAATCACAATATTATTTGATGTTCTTTAAATATCTTTAATAAAGTAGGATCTTTCTCACTTCCGTGAATCTAACCTCAGTGAAGTTGGCGACTCACGGAGGTGAGATCTTTTTCACGGAAATGATAATATATAACGGAATTTCTAGAATATGGAGTCGAAGAAGAAAATACCCAAGAATAAGAGCAATAATAAGCATGAAGAACAAAAAAGAAGACAAAGAAAGGCAATGCGAAAACTTCGTGAAGCTAGAAGTGATCCCCAGAAATACGAAGAAGAGAATCAGAAAGATTGAGAAATATATTACAGAAGAGTAAAGGAAGGTAAAATAAAAAGTATTAGCCAGATGACTGAGAGAGATAAAAGGGTGCAAAGAAAAAAGTACGCAGTAAAAATTATTACGAAAGAAAAAAGGAAGCAGAACATTTAGAAGAGAGATTAAGACATAATTCTCCACCACCGACACCTACCATAGAAGTTTTGGAGGAAAACAGTAGACGAAGAATTGATGATGGCAGAACTGGGCAAGGAAAACAAAAAAGAAGAAAATATTTAAGAAAATTAAATAAACAAATCAAGGAATTAAAAATTCAACTGCAAAAAGAAATAAATATACAGAATGCGCCTAAAAAGAACAAGATAAAAAAACACAACCTAATAATTCTCCTACAGAATTTGTAGATACCTTAACTTCTGGAATGAACACAATCACCCCAAAAATTAAAAAGGAATTATTATTTTTTGCAGTAATTAAAAAACAACTTTGCAGTCAAATTGCAGAAAGATAATGGGTGAAAATCTAAGGAAAATAATTACTAATTTTCTTGAAATGGATAAATGTAGCAGATTATGCAGTGAAAAAAATGAGTTCATTACAAAAAATAAAATAAAAAAACAAAAAAGATTTCTCAACCATCCATTAAAAGTTCTACACCGAAAATTTATGATTTATGAAAGTTTTAAAATAAGCTATGCGACTTTTTTGCATACTGTGGTAGTTTACTATAAAGATTCATTAAAAAATCTACAAAAAAGTGTTTTTGTGCAGTATCACATGATTTACGGCATGATGTGCGCATTTAAATCCAGTGTTTGAAGTGCTCTTAAAAAATGTCGGCAACCTAAACATTTTTTAAATGATGGGCCTTCTACTCAATACCGTAATCGTAAAATGTTCCATCTAATGGCCAACTATATTTCTATGTAGCTCCAAGTTAAAGAGCTGAAATGGCATTTCAGTGAAAAAGGTCATGGTAAGGGAGCTCCAGATGGAATTGGGAGCCTCGTAAAACGGACTGCGGATTGTGTAGTGGCTAGAGGTCCGGATATTACTGATGTAAAATCATTGTTGACCATTTTGCAGGATAAATGCAAAGGTATTCGAATCATCAACGTCTCAATGCAAGAGCACACTATCAACAACATAAAAAAACACTTACCAGAAGATTTGCCACCTTTTAAGGGAATTTTGCAGTGCCATAAAGTTGTCTGGTCCAAAGGTTCCTGTACTTTAGATATACGAAAGCTTACCTGTGTGAGATGTTTTGCCTCAACGCAGTGTCCGCATTTTTCTTTGGGAACTTACAAGTTTAAACAATGTATCCTTTTTATGATAAATTTAATATTGCATTATTAAAAATACTTCTCATTTTCCTTAAAAATATTTTAAGATTCACCGTCAGTAAAAAGGAAATTAAAATATGAAGAAGTTTATCCTAGTTCTGATGAAGATGACGTACTTTTAGCAAAACTTACAAAGAAAATAAAATTAGATACCAGAAGTTATAATGTTTAAACCATCTAGAGGCCAGCTTTATTAGAACTATCGTTGAATAATAAAGATATTACCTCAAACCCAATACAAAATGACTTCGTGGTTGTTCATTTTCGCACACTCTCACCATTGGGATCTCGGAAACTATAGGAGATACGAAGATGGTTAAATTGGGGCAAAGTTGGGCATTTATGTGACCAACAATATACCGTTTAGAAAGTTTGAAAATTCCGAGTAATTCCGGAGATATCCGGAAAAAAACGAAATTTTGGAAAATCGTTTTATTTTTTTCCTGGGTTTCTTTTTCAACGAATTCCAAAATAAATAATACATTTGCATTGTCACTTTTTCCGCTCTATCGAATGGTGTTCATAGTTTTGCAACTCGACGTTTCGTTTTTCCGTAACCATCATCAACTTTTTTTCTTATGGACGCCATATGGGAATTCCACAAATTTAAATGGCCCTTTTTATCACATTTTCAACGATGTATCATAAGTTACCCTTGTTGCCCGGAAAATCCGAAAAATTAACTAGAATATTTTTATAACGTAGTTGGCTTTGATTTCTCAAATCGGTGACGTGTAAATGACATTCTGTGTTTACTGTCAGTTGTGGTGTCGTTAAAAATGGAATTCACCAATGAAGAAAAACGAGATATGGTAAAACTTTATTACAAGAATGATAGAAACAGTGTGAAAACATCGGAAGAGACGACAACCTCATCGAACTTTATTCAAATTATTGGATAGAAACTTCGCTGAGTATGGTTCGTTTGAAAGCCTCTAGACAACAAAATGACAACCGAATGGTTTAAATAACAGAAAATTACTAAAAACTAGAACTAAAAAATTATAACAAATGTTCAAAATGCTGCCCGTCATTTTCTAAACAAATCGCCACTCTTCTCTGTATGTTATTAACTGCGCGATTTATTTCTCTCCTTCTTAATCTTCCAAACTCCCTAACGATGTTGAGTTGAAGTTCCTCGATATTTTGGTATTCGCCTTGCCCATAAATTCGGTTTTTCAACGTACCCCATAAAAATGTATCGAGGACATTGAGATCTGGAGACTTAGCTGGCCATCTTACCGGCCCATTATTCCCAATCCACCTGTCACCAAACCTTTCGGAAAGATAATCAGATACTTGTCTTGTGTTGTGAGGTGGAGCACCATCGTGTTGGAACCAAATACTGTTGTAGTTTGCTAATGGTAAATCGTCCAAATAGTCTTCAAAAGTTGACGTCAAAAACTGATAATACATTTCAGCGTTCAAATTTCCGTTGAAAAAATGAGGTCCCAAAATTCTATTTTTATAAATGCCTGCCCAGACATTAAGACTGAATCGCACTTGGGGTCGTAATTCTCGAAACTGCCGGGGATTGTTTATGCTCCAAATGTGTTCATTGTTTCGATGAAATATTCCACAATTGGTGAAAGTGCTCTCATCTGTCCAAACAACATTTTCTAGAAAAGCTGGAAAATCGGGTCCCCTTTGTAGCCAATCACAAAATTGTAATCGCCTTATAGAATCACCAGGGTGCAGTTTTTGCAATATGTGGATTTTGTAGCATTTGAAACCACTTTTCCTGATCTCTCTCCAAACAGACGTGTGCAAAGAAACATCCAAATCAGTGTGTATCTGGCGTGTGGATTTACCTGGATTCGTATTTATCTACAAAATATGTATTAGTTTTTCATAAACGGTTTAATATTTTTTTTATAGTTGATCGCAAAGTAACTAATTCCTAAATTCGAACTAAGTCATAAAGTCGACGCATGCCCGGTATGTATTTGAAAATTGCCGCGTTCGTCAACATTTTTTCCGAATAGATAATCGATTAGGTACTTTGCGTCCTAAAACGAATGTTAACATTAATTATACCTCATTTACGATGTTTTCTTTACTTTCCTCATCCATTCTGTCCCCATATTTTTGTCTGGGCTTTTCAAACGAACCATACTCAGCGAGGTTTCTATCCAATAATTTGAATAAAGTTCGATGAGGTTGTCGTCTCTCGGGATACGAGTTAAGATACACTTCCGATGTTTTCACACTGTTCCTATCATTCTTGTAATAAAGTTTTACCATATCTCTTTTTTCTTCATTGGTGAATTCCATTTTTAACGACACCACAACTGACAGTAAACACAGAATGTCATTTACACGTCACCGATTTGAGAAATCAAAGCCAACTACGTTATAAAAATATTCTAGTTAATTTTTCGGATTTTCCAGGCAACAAGGGTAACTTATGATACATCGTTGAAAATGTGATAAAAGGGCCATTCAAATTTGTGGAATTCCCATATGGCGTCCATAAAAAAAGTTGATGATGGTTACGGAAAAACGAAACGTCGAGTTGTAAAACTATCAACACCATTCGATAGAGCGGAAAAGTGACAATGCAAATGTATTATTTATTTTGGAATTCGTTGAAAAAGAAACCCAGGAAAAAAATAAAACGATTTTCCAAAATTTCGTTTTTCCGGATATCTCCGGAATTACTCGGAATTTTCAAACTTTCTAAACGGTATATTGTTGGTCACATAAATGCCCAACTTTGCCCCAATTTAACCATCTTCGTATCTCCTATAGTTTCCGAGATCCCAATGGTGAGTCGAATTTGAAACACCGTATATATATATATATATATATATATATATATATATATATATATATATATATATATATATATATATATATATATATATATATATATAATATATAATATATATATATTATATATATATATATATATATATATATATATATATATATATATATATATATATATATATATATATATATATATATATATATATATATATAATTTGTTATTCACTGTAAAATTTTCATATTTTCATATTTCCTGTAAAAAATCGCGTAAAGTACCACTAAAAGAACAAAACTTTTTCAAGGATCAAAGACTAAATAGGAAAATGGCCTTGGACCTGTTGATGTGAAGGAAACGAAAAGAATTTTGAAATTAGAAAATAGAACAACAAAAGGAAACATACAAATTAATAGTTCCAAGTCGCTTATTAACAAATCATCGACCTTATACACTAAAGTTTAAAAAACAGGATCTAGTTCTAAAGTAGTAGTTATGGAAGATCTCTTAAACGCTATTCGGAGCACTTCATCGACCGCATCACCTATGTTAAGTAGAAATCCACTTAAAATTCCAACGCTAGCTAGAACTTGCTATCAGTTTGGAATCTCAGATAGAACTTCAGCAGCGATTGCAACGGCTGTTTAGCAAGATGTTAGCATGGTGACAGAAGAAAGCTAACAAATGTAATTGATAAAAATAAAATTCAAAAAGCTTGTAAAAAGGCCGTGGTTTATTAGGTAAAGAACACGCTGATGCTAACTTTTATATAAAATGCCTTAATTTTGATGGAAGGAAAGATGAGAGACTGTATCAGGAGGAAATAGATGGGCGATTTCATCGCAGAACAATTTCAAAAAAGCATGTTTTCATGATAGAAGAATCTGAATCTGTTTATGTAGGGCACGTGTCCCTAAAATCTGGCACAGGAAAATCCATTGCAGTAAGTATTTACGAATTCTGTGTAAGAAATAACATAAGCTTTGATAACAACCAAGGCATCCAACTGTGTGATAGGCGAAAAAGCAAGTGATAGATTTATTCGCTTAGTACTTAAATCTCGTATAATTATGCCTCAATTTCACCATAAAGCAGAATATAAAGCGGGTTAACATATGAAATATTTTTTCATAGTTTATTTTTTATTTGTGTTTTTTTGCAATAAATCCGTCTTTGTTATCTTCTTACTCACTTTTTTCATTTTTCTTTTAGGCAAAAATGTTTTGTAACAATGGTTACGAAATAAAAGCCCTTGTAGAGGGCACAAAAATTTTAAAAATAGAAAAAATAAATTACACGTATTTTTTGTTTTAATGCAATACAGCTTTTCCCCCCTATTGGATTAAAAAATATTAAATAAAAAAACGCCCCATATGAGATCGGCCCACCCTAATATATATATATATATATATATATATATATATATATATATATATATATATATATATATATATATATATATATATATATATATATATATATATATATATATATATATATATATATATATATATATATAATATATATTATATATATTATATATATATATATATATATATATATATATATATATATATATATATATATATATATATAATATATATATATATATACATAACTATATTGATATAGTTTTAAGACTTCTTAGTATAAGCGTGTTTTGTTTGTGAATGTATATTTTAAATTATAATAGTAAAAGTTTTTAATATGTGCTGTCTATATAACATAATATGTGTGACAATTTTTTGTTGTTTTTAATTGCTGGCACAGGCTAAATTCTCATTACGCTTAAGAATAATGGTTTTAGAAAAAGACTTGGATAACCAGTCGAAACGTCACCTGTATATATTTTTTTAATTAAAAACATGACATAATTTTTGTCTGTTTTACTTTTTGCCAATCGAACCAAAAAACCAAGAAAAATTCCCAAAAGCATATATATATATATATATATATATTATATATATATATATATATATATATATATATATATATATATATATATATATATATATATATATATATATATAATATATATATATATATATATATATATATATATATATATATATATATATATATATATATATATATATATATATATATTTTAATTTAAATTATTTATTTTTATCCTTTATTACCTAAACTTAAAAATACAATGTAATAAAAATCCTATTTAGGATAAAATATGGATTATTTTTTGGCTTACCCTGTATTTTTATTTCACCTTATATAACACTTTGTAAGTTAAACAAGTTAATATACAGAAAAAAAATGTAAAAGTTTTTGTATTCTTTTCTTTTTAAATATAGGTAATACCACAGATTTTATATCCTACGGTTATACTTAGAAAACCATTATTTTTTAAATTAGCTAGACACAAATTATACTTAGCTCTAGCGGCTCACCCTGTGGGTTTAGACTTTGGTGCAATGATAGAAATTGCTTCTTTTGAGGTCCTTAATAACATATTGGTCACCAAAAACCCATTTAAAGTGTGCATGGTTCTTTGTTCTTTCATTTATCTTACTCTATATAGTGTAATTATGGAAGGCAAAAGCAATCCAGATAAAAAAAAAATATATAGTGTATTTTACAATATCTATATTGTGCTACCTTAACAAAATAAAATAATCAACATGATATTAAAACTATATTTTTATAATGTGTATACATATATTATTTTCTGATAATCAATAGTTAATGGAATGTTTTTTCCATATAATTTTAATTTTACGCAGAGGTATAAACTGAATAATACTTATTACAATATTTTTCTTTAGTTATTTTGCTACATGAACTTGCTTGCAATGGGCTAAATTAATTCATAAAACGAATGATTGTAGCCAAGAAATATATTATAATTTAAAATTGCACAAGACTTTAATCTGAAAATATTAACCAACACTGAAAACAATAATTTCATCTAGTCTATATATTAAAACTTTTTATATCCTAATGTAACTTAACACAAATGTAACAATATTATATCGACAACTTTATTTAATGGCGCGAATCTCTTGGATAAAACTCGGCCAAAATTGAAGCAGGAATACGTTTTAACATTTCTTTTGGGAAAATACGTAGTAATTGCCAACCAATATCCAAAGATTCAAAAACGGTTCGGTTTTCATAGTTTCCTTGTGAGATGAAGTTCTTTTCAAACTTGGTTAGGAATTCTAAATACAATAGATCATCGGGTGTCAAAGCCTCTTCACCTACTACGGCCTTCATAGCTTGTACATCTTTACCAATGGCATAGCAAGCATACTGTAATTAAAAAATACTAAAAGTTAAAAGCTATTTAACACACAAAGGTAATGAGGGCAGTAAGGATCGAGGTCATTTAGCGTGCGAGCCTGGCTAGAGTTACTTACAATATTTTTTAGATTGTTTTGTTATTAAATTGTGGAAATCACAATTTTTTCAAATTTTTGTTTGGATGTATTCTAATTTTAGGCGAACAACTTGACAGACGTTGCAATGCTTGTTATTCAAATGATAAGGTTATAATCAGACTGTAACGTTCCCTCTTGTCTGTTACAATATAATGTACGAAAATCAGTCCATGTTTCATAATCTTTGTCACTTCTTTTAAATCTACGTACAGATCTACGCCAAGATTTTATTGTATCGAATTGTTTAAATAGTTGCCATTACGTAAAAACTTTACAATTCCAGTTCAAACAAATAGATGGCATGTCCTACAAAGTATGGTTGCATACCGTTGTATAAGTAATTGTTTAATTAAAATTGGTTAAAACTGAAGAGAAACCTAGATAAGATAATTTCAGTTGCAACTTTGACAGTGAAACGGAACCAATTTTAAGCTTTATTTTGAAAATCTAATCGCATTCACCATTTCGTCCAGAAGGGTCTTATTTTGACCAACAAGTACCAGCGATGCGAACGCCTTTTTTTTATGTCGAGTTTTTTACATCGACCGGTTGAGTACCGGACCTTTATCGCGTTCTTTGGCTGGCAACTTTTCGTTAGTGCATACCTTATCATAGTTTATGTGACTTTTTGGGGTTGTAATCGTAGTGCTAGGTAGGCATAAATTGACTAATTAGCAAAACTTTCAATGTATAAAGTGATTTCCCCATATTTTAGCCAAAGCAACTCAAATTAAGATCCAAATAAACGACTTCTCCCGCCCAACGGATACTTTTATTTTCGCCTAATCCACACATCTCTCTCTCTCTCTGAGATCTGTTACATCTGGCGCCCACACGGGAGGCGAAAATGAATTCGCGGGATACTCCAAGAAATCCTATTCCTAGAGGAGGAGCACACGGATATGACTTAAGGAGAAGAGTGACCACTTTTAACAACTCTGGATCAAGAGTGGACTACGAACGTGAAGGAATCAACGGTTCCCCATTGCAGCAGCAGCAGCAACAGCCACTCAGGATGGTTCCAGAGGTACCCCCTCCCCCAACACTCTCCACACCAAGCCCATCAGGTAGGCCAATTTTGTATCCTAATACGGCCCCAGAACTGGGTAGTCGTCAACCACCTCCAGAAAATGTATTTAGGCAACGTAATATACGAGTTCCAGAACCCACCTTAGGTTTCCAACCCATTGGACAACCAGGGATTCCCCTCTTCTCTCCCGAAGGAATAACGCGCCTCGTTACAGAGGTCATACAACAATTTAATCAATTTAATTTAAATAACAATAATGTAAATCCTAATATTAGGGAAGATAGGGACTTATTAAACATAATTGATGTAAAAAAGTTGCCAGTATTCGATAATAATTTGATACATCCGGTAGAATTTATTAATATAATCGATAATTATTTTCAAGTAGATAATTTACCATATAACCAATTTGTATTCCTTTTAAGTCCACTTTTTACAGAAAAAACTAAATTATGGTCGGATGCATATTTATCTACTTTTAATAATTATCAAGAATTTATACTAGCTTTTCTGGACCATTTCTGGGGGCCTACAAAACAATTGGGGGTTAAATTAAAAATTGAAGCTGCACGCTATTTAGATAATAATGTATGTTTTGTTGATCATTTTAATTACTTCGTGGGACAGGCTAAATATTTAGACCCACCATATCCTCCGGAAATCCTAATTCAAATTATAGCAAGGCATTTTCCACCCAATATATCTTCTGTCCTAGTAGGGACTCGTGATTTTCAGGAGGCTTTAGAAAAACTAAGGCAAGCTGACTATTATTTTGATAGAAAAAATTGTACTGACGCAAAATTAACTAATTTTAACAAGCCAAATGTGAAAACATTTGATAACTATCAAAAGAATAGACAGTTTAACGCTAAAAGCGAGCCCCCCCGTAAAAATATTTCTCACGCGCAAGTGGTGGAGGATTCCTTAACCTTGGATTCGGGAAACGAGGAAACTCCCCTCTACTAGATTTAGTAGCGGGGAATGTAAATAATTTTGACGTAATACTAAAAACTCCTCGAGACGAACTGCAAGATACTTGTGACTTTCAACATAATAAAGACGACTTTAGGTCGCCCCAAGTAGAAATTAATTTTTATGGCTATTCCACTATTGCACTTGTAGATAGTGGATCACAGGTTTCTTGCTTTTCAGAAAGTGTCTGGGTTCATTTAAGTGACGCTTACGACATTATTCCTTCCTTTTTGTGTACAGGTGTTAAACTGTCCGGTGCTTTCAAAGCAAAACAAAAAAAAGTCGAAAGACAGTGTCTTTTGCGATTTACAACTGGAAAACATACTTTTGAACACGAATTTTTACTTGTACCCGATCTTATTTTTCCTGTAATTTTGGGTGTAGATTTTTTACGAACGGTAAATGCTCAAATTGACCTTGCAAAAAATCAAATTACATGTTTTGATAAAGATGTAAAAGTTGTTATTTTAGAGACTGCATTTCATGAGTTTGATTATTGCCTGGGTAGTAAAATTAAAATTATTTCTAACGACAGGTCTTGTATGATTACGCATATTACTGAACAAAAAAACGATGAATTTTCAGAAATCTTATCGGCATGCGATTCGATTACCCGTCAACAACGCGGCGAATTTAGTGCTGTTCTTCAAAATAAAACCGTATTTTCTAAAATACCGGGGCTGACGGATAAATACATACATGAAATAAAATTAAATGATGATAAAGATTTTTTTATAAAGCCGTATCCTTTACCACTGGCGCACCGCGATGCGGTTGAGAAGGCACTAAAAGACATGGAAAGTTGGGGTGTAATAGAGAGCGCGGCTACGCCTTATGTTTCGCCCATCATGACGACCGTCAAAAAAGATAATAGCGTTCGGATATGTCTTGATGCACGCTATTTAAACAAACGCATGCGCAAAGAATACGAAATGCCTCCGCCGATCGAGGAAATTTTATTATCTATGTCGGAATGTAAATATATGTCCACTTTAGATTTTACAATGGGATATTATCAAATTCCGCTCAGTCCGGAATCAAAAAAATATACGGGATTTATGGTCGGAAAAAGAACTTATCAGTTTCGGGTTTTACCTTTCGGTTTGTCTACGGCCGTTTCTGCATTTGTACGATGTATGGATGTTATTTTCGGGAATGAATTTAAAAGTTTTCTCAAATGCTATATAGACGACGTCTTAATATTGTCAAATTCATTTAAAGATCATATTGAGCATTTACAAAAAGTGTTTTCTAGACTTAAAGAATTCGGACTTAAACTAAATTTAAAAAATGCTGTTTTTTTAGAACGGAAATTCAATTTCTCGGTTACATTTTAACGCCTGAAGGAGTAAAGCCTTCGCCGGACCGTGTGCAGGCAATTCGTGAATATCGTGAACCGCGAAACGTTAAAGAGTTGCAAAAATTTTTGGGTTTATGTAATTTCGATAGACCGTTCTGTCCACATTTCGCCGCAGTAAGTGGACCATTAACCCAACTGTTACGGAAACAACAACGGTGGGCGTGGACCGAAGTTGAAAAAAATGCGTTCGAACAAGTAAAGCAACTACTTATCGACGCGACCCTGTTATACCATCCCAATCCGAGCTTGGAGTGGCACGTGGTCGTGGATGCGTGCGACACTGCTTTAGGTTCGCAGCTCTTTCAAATAGTCGACGGTCAGAAAAGGATAGTGGCTTGGGCGAGCAGGACTTTACTGCCTCGTGAAGCACGATATAGCGGTTCGGAAAAAGAAATCTTAGGAGCGGTCTGGGCGTTGGGGCGTTTTCGCACTTACCTTTTGGGAAAAAAATTTAGGTTGTATACCGACAACCGAGCGCTTACATATTTGAATACATGTCGTTTACTTTCGCCGCGGATTGCGCGATGGGCCCTCGCCTTACAAGAATTTAGTTTTGACATTCAGTATATCCCTGGCTATAAAAATAATGTGGCGGGTGCCTTATCGCGTTTTTCGGGCACCGAACGACCTGTTACGCCCATAAACCGAGAGTTTAAAGCTTTGGCAAATTTTAAAGTGGAACCTCATTTTGCTAGTTTGCTAAAAAAAATCGAAACTTATCAGTTAACCGACGAGAAACTAAACTCGATCCGATTAAATCTGATTAATGATCTAAAGCTGCAAAAACGTTTTGCATTACACAACGACGTTTTGTATTATCAGTCGGATACTGATGGACCATATGTACTGTGTGTGCCGCAGGCACTTACGTTAGATTTTGTTCGATATTTTCATGAACGGATTGGCCATTTTGGCGGATATAAGACGTGGTGTGCGTTGAAGCGCGAGGCCTGGTGGACCAATATGTATCGGGATATCAAACGAATACTGCGCTCTTGTGAAATTTGCCAGTAGACTAAACACACGATATTACCAAAACCTCCTATAGAACCAATTGTACCGAACGAAAAGGGCGAGTTAGTAGCAGTTGACCTTTATGGCCCGTTGCCTGTTGGTCGGGGGGGCGCTAAATACGTTTTCGTCGTCTTGGATGTATTTTCCAAAGTAGTCGCCTTATATCTGATAAAAAAGGCAACCACGCGCGAGTTACATCTCCATAATTGCTGAGCTAGACAATAGACACCTCATACTATATTAGATAAGAATATGTTATAAATATAAGTGAATTGTATTGTTTTAAACACTTCTGTTTTAATTCTGTTGTTGAAAGTCGAATTTCTGTCAAAATCAAAATTTGTTATATTTTCGAGGAAAATTGAAAATAAAGTTATTTTCCAGAGTAATTAAAAAGTGTTTTTTAAAAACTCTGTCTCCTCGGCCCGACATATAACTGGCGCAGTCTGAGAGGATTTTGAGACGTACTAAGTTCTTTTGTGCGGTTTCTTTCAAGAATTTACTCAAAAAGTGAATCTTCGTGAAAATCGGTGAAGTGAAGTGATCTTCGCAAAAGTCTACAAAGTGTGAAGCTTGGAGTAAGAGAGTACCGATCTAAGGTGGCTACAGGCATCAACACGGGACAAGAAGAATTCATCGCCGATCCGATCCATCGACGAAATTCAACCCAGCAATAGAAAAACAGGAGTCCTGGAGATTCAACCGAGGGCATATCGATTGGATTCCAGCCAAGGGTTTGGACAAGCAACGCTGAACCTGAGGAACTTGGGAAGGACAAACATCGCCTAACCAGCTAGTTTAAGAAAAATCAAGAAACATCAAGACATCTCAAATGAACGTTTTTCTTCTAGTTTTATTGTAAGTTAAGCATTTTATTTTACAATATTTGCACAAACAATACAGCTCATAACTTTAAGTAAGTTGTTTTTGCAAATACCTTCTATTATTATTTTAAGTGTATATTTTATATTTTTTCTGAATTTATAAGGTTAAAATAATTTTTGTTTCAAAATTGATCTAATTAACGAGTTTAATTTAGACAACCTTATTGATTCATTAAACACATTATCTATTGAACAGGCCGTAATGCCAGAAGTAAATTATCAACTTTTAAGATACCAATCAGACAATGTTCCACATTTTGATGGAAATCCAAAATTATTACATCGCTTTATAACAGCAGTTGAAAATTTGCTAGTGGCTTTCCAAGACAGAACAAATGCAGCAAACCCCATTAATATTTGTTTATTCGATACAATTTTAAGTAAATTAACTGGAAGAGCTGCAGAATTAATAGTTTCTAGAACAGAATTAAACAGTTAGGCACTTATTAAAGAAGTGTTAGTTTTAACTTTTTCAGATCAGAGATCAATTGATTGTTTGATACAAGATTTATTAAATTTAAAACCTCTTAAAAATGAACCTCCTTTAATTTTTGGAATGAGAATCCAAGATTCTAGAAGTTTACTTTTTGCAAAATTAAATGTAACTAACGAGCCGCATGCTTCAAAACTAGTCAAAATAAAACATTACGAAGATTTGCATTAAAAACTTTTATAAATGGCCTTCCATATAATTTACAGTTAATAGTAAGACTTAAATCACCAGATACTTTAGAAAAAGCTATGTCATGTGTAAGAGAGGAAGAAAATTTTGTTTATTTTAAAAATAACGCTCAAGGCTCTAATATTAGACCACCGATACCAAATATTAAAAATGCAAAACCAAATTTTAATTTTTCGCAAAATAGGCACATATATAGTCCAATAACTTATAACCCTTATAGACAATTTAATAATACACCTAATTTTACACCACAAAATCATAATTTTATAAGACCTTTTGCAAATTTACCCCAAAATAATTTTCCGCAACAAAACCCTTTCTTTAATCAGCAACGACCAAATTATTTTAATAATCCGCCAAATTTTTCAAATGCATTAAATCAACCAAACTTTTCTGCTAATAGATTTCCTTCTAATCAAAATTTTAGACCAGCTTTTAATAATAATTTTGGGCAAATGTCACGTAGAACTAATTTACCAAAACCAGAACCTATGGATACAAGTTCGGGCAATACAGTCTTAAATAACTCTCTAAGTCAAGCTCAAAAGAAAAAATTTATATCTCAAGAACTTTATAATCAAGAAGTTCTTAGCCAAAATGAACAATTAGAAACTCCCTTAAATGAAAATTACAACCCTTCTTTTGAAAATTTTGACAATACTAACGATTATCCCGAATATTCATTGGAATACGAAAACCCTTATGTAGGATATGATCAATCCTATGAATATGACCCAAATGTAGGTTATTCAGCTAACCTAAACCCAAATGTAGGTTATTCAGTTAACCTAAACCCAAACGTAGGTTATTCAGCTAACCTAAACGACCCCAATATACCAAATAACTCTATCGAACAAGAAAATTTTACACTAACGAGCCAGAAACTGAATACAACATAATTTATTTAAACAGTAATAATAACCAATTACCTTTTATTTTTATTCCCGAATTAAACGCTAAATTTTTATTAGACACAGGAAGTACAAGAAGTTTTATTAAACCTGAAATAGCTTATCAAAATTTTCCAAATTTAATACAGTCAGAATTATTTCAAGTTCAAACTGCTCACGCAACATCTTTTCATAACGAAGTAGCTTCTTTACCAATATTTTCAACTTTTTGCACACCTGGTATACACAAATTTTATTTATTTAATTTTTCAAATAAATTTGACAGACTAATCGGCTTAGATCTTATAAAACAATTAAATGCAAGTCTAGATTTTAATGATTCTATGTTAAAATTGCCTAAAACCCAAATCCCGATTTGTCAGGAATTTGACAAAAAATTTACCCCTAACTCTATTAAAAATAATTTTACATATATTATCCCTCCAAGAACTATTCAAAAAATAAAAATTCCAGTAAATTTATCAAATGGATTTGGCATTCTTCCTTATCAAAATTTAGATAGCATCGAAATTCCAGAATGTTTAGTAAAAATAGAAAATAATTTAACTTTTACCACAGCACTAAATCCAAAAGAAAATCCAATCAAAATTACTTTTACAGATTATTTTGAAGTTGAACCCCTTAATGTAAACGAAATGAACTTTATTGACTACCCCGTATATCAAGAAAAAATAATTAATCGCGACTTAGATAATAAACTAAAAGCTAATCTTAAAAATTTAAGACTCGACCATTGCAATCGGGAAGAAAAAGAACAGATACGTAAATTATGTTTTGAATATAGAGACATCTTTCATTCCGAAGACGTACCCTTAACTTTTAGTAATGCCATAAAACATGAAATTAAAATGACTAACGAGACATCTATCCACACAAAATCATATCGCTATCCGGAAGTACATAAAAAAGAAGTTAACGATCAAATTTCCAAACTTTTATCTCAAAATATCATTAGGGACTCAAATTCACCTTGGTCATCACCCATTTGGATTGTACCAAAAAAGCTAGACCAATCAGGCAAACAAAAATGGCGCATGTGCATTGACTTTCGCAATATAAATAAAAACACGATCGATGATAAATTTCCCTTACCGAATATTACAGAAATTCTAGATAAGTTAGGCAAAGCTCAATATTTCACAACCCTAGATTTGGCCAACGGATTTTATCAAATTCAAATGAAAGAGGAAGATATTCCCAAAACAGCTTTTACCACAGATAGAGGGCACTATGAATTTCTTAGAATGCCCTTCGGGTTAAAAAATGCTCCTGCAACCTTTCAACGAGTAACATTTTACGTGGATTACAGAACGAAATTTGTTTTGTGTATCTCGATGACGTTATAGTTTTCAGTACAAGTTTACAGGAACATATCGAAAAATTAAGAAAAGTTTTTGATAGATTACGAGACTCCAATTTTAAAATTCAACTCGATAAATCGGAATTTCTAAAAAAAGAAGTTCAATATCTAGGTCATGTCGTAAGTAACGAAGGTGTTCGACCTAATCCCGACAAAATACACGCAGTCAAAAATTATCCTATCCCAAAGACCCCTAAAGAAATTAAATCTTTTCTCGGTCTTGTAGGCTATTATCGCAGATTTATAAAAGATTTTGCTAAAATTACCAAACCTTTGACTCGATGTTTGAAAAAAGATGTTAAAATTGAACATACTCCTGAATTTGTTAATGCTTTTAATCATTGTAAACAACTTTTAATTAACGCCCCGATTCTACAATATCCAGATTTTTCTAAACCTTTTGTGTTAACTACAGACGCAAGTAATTATGCTATAGGTGCAGTATTATCACAAGGCCCTATACCTAATGACAAACCAGTGGCTTACGCCTCACGTACTCTAAACCAATCAGAAACTCGATATTCGGTTATTGAAAAAGAACTCCTCGCGATAATATGGGCTTGTAAGTACTTTAGACCTTATTTATTCGGTCGCAAATTTTATATTTATTCAGATCATCGACCCCTTGTTTGGATCATGAATTTAAAAGGAGAAGCAAATTCAAAATTAATAAGATGGCGAATACGTTTGGAAGAGTATGATTATCAAATAATATACAAAAAAGGTAGCCAAAATTTAAAAGCTGACGCTTTATCTCGCATACAAATAAATATTTATGAAAACGAATCAGTAATTAATAACCCTGGTGATTCAAATTTTGAAATCCTAGAATATTTACGAGACCTTGCTGAAAATCCAATTCAAGACAAAGACAATGAAAAAGACGATAAAACAAACAATAGCGATTCATTAGCAAAGCCAGGATGCAGTAAGCAAAAAATTAATAATATCTCTGACATCCGAATAACCCCAGAAAAGACCTCTGACTCTACAGTTCATAGTAATCAGGCTGATTCAGGCAATGCAAACCTAAACATTTTAGACGAAATAATAAACAATAAAGCATTACAATACTTAATTAAAAAATCACCTTACCCTGACATAAAATTAAAAACAGAGAAATTTGAAAAAAATACAATTAATCACGTAGACCTGCCAGAAAACCCAGAAATAATAAAAAACTTTATTAAAGAATACATGAATACTGAAAAAACATGTTATGTGTATTTTCATAGTAAAGAACTAGTCAGTATATTCACAAACGTCTATAATAAATATTTTACAAACCCCAAAATTCTTTTATGCACCAAATTAGTTAACAATTTAAGCTAACAGGAAGAAAAAAATATGCTAATTAAACACCAACATGAAAGTAAAACAAATCATAGAGGTATAACGGAAACTTATGAACGGTTAAAATTATTATATTATTGGCCAAAAATGAAAAATGACATAAATCGATACATTAATGACTGTACTATATGTCAAACTGCAAAATATAGTAGACTAAAATCTTATATTCCTCTTACAAAAACAGACACCCCCTGTAAACCATTTCAAATGATACACATGGATACATTTACCTTTGAAACTCAAAATTTCTTAACTATATTTGACAAATTTTCAAAATTTGGACAGGCCTACCCTTACGATAAAAATGCAAAATCGGTTTGTGACAAATTAATAAATTTCTTCTCATTTTATGGTTGCCCAGAAACAATTACGTGTGACAATGCAGGCGAATTTAATAGTGAACTTCTAAAAGAATTACTCAAAGCTCAAAAAATAAATATTCATTTTACCACACCAAGACATCACGAATCTAACTCCCCTGTTGAACGTTTCCACTCTACAAAATGCTATTACTTCTGCTAAATTAAATTCTTTTCACAGTAGCATAATACATTCTAATATGCTTTTAAACGAATTACAGTCAATTAATAAAAATTTAACTCTACAGAAACTTCCATTTGAACCAGTTTTAGAAAATTTCCAACAGTTAGAAAACTCACTGGAATTAAAAAGCTACATTAAAGACAAGCAAGTATATTTTCTAATAGAGATACCTTTAGTAGAAAAAGAAAATTATGAAATTTTCCAACTCTTTTCATTACCAGTAAAACATAAAAATCATTATAAAATAATAATACCAACTTTTGAATATTTATTGATTAATAACAAAAATTTTGGTTACTCAAATCAACCTTGTAAACGTGTATCTTATAAAGATTACCTGTGTAAAAACACACATTACGAAAACTCTTTTAATAACACTCCTTGTGAAGTGCAACTTTTAAGGTATCAGCATAAAACTTATGATTGTAATACTGTGCTAATTGATATCGATAAAATACAACTTCAAAATATTGACGACAATAAATGGATTTTAGTCTCAAAAAATGACCTAGTAGGGGTTGAGACTTGTGGAAACCAGCAAAATAGTATTTTATTTAATGGAACTTACTTATTAGAAATAAATTCACTATGTAACCTAAAATTAGGCGATATAACTATTAGTGCCTATAAAAACTCTAAGTTGCTCTATCAAAACATCCCTTTGCCGGATATTGATATAACTGAAAAAAATCAAACTTTGTATAAAAAAGTAAAACTGGTCAATTTAGAAAATATTAATTTTGATAAATTAAATGATTTACAAAAAGAAATTAATATACAAAAACAAGAAAACTCAAAATTGTTAACCAAACAAATATATTTTAATAAAACAAGTTTTTGGACAGTTTTACTTTACATAATTTTAACAATAATTTTAATTAGATTAATATTTAAATATTTATGGCCCTTATTATATGTAAAACTTAAAAAAGAAAAGAAAGTTACTGATAATACAATTATTATTTAGGCCATACAAACTTTAAAAAGTTTATATGCCCTTCTAAGGGTGGAGGAGTTACATCTCCATAATTGCTGAGCTAGACAATAGACACCTCATACTATATTAGATAAGAATATGTTATAAATATAAGTGAATTGTATTGTTTTAAACACTTCTGTTTTAATTCTGTTGTTGAAAGTAGAATTTCTGTCAAAATCAAAATTTGTTATATTTTCGAGGAAAATTGAAAATAAAGTTATTTTTCAGAGTAATTAAAAAGTTTTTTTAAAAACTCTGTCTCCTCGGCCCGACATATAACTCGCGCGTGTCTCGGTCGCTTGACCTTGGCCTATTTTCCAAAATTTGGGCGGCCGTCCCGCGTTTTATCTGACCATGGTACACAGTTTACTGCGGCCGCATGGAAAATCACTCTTGCGTCTCTAGCGGTGGAAGTCTCTTTTTGCTCGGTTCGTCATCCGCAGGCCAATAGTTCCGAGCGTGTTAAGCGAGAACTAGGTCGGTTATGCCGCGTTTACTGCCATTCGAAAAATACGTCGTGGGCTTGCGAAATAAAAAACTTCGAATATTTCTTAAATAACGTAGTTCATGAATCTACGGGGTTCACTCCGGCTGAACTGCATTTTGGTAGGGACGGTGTATTTTTCTTACCGGGAAAATTAAGACATCTGCAGTATGGCGATACCGCCTTGGCACATGATCAGAAACTAGTGTTAGCGCGTGAGTGCTTACAGGGTCGAGCCGCCAGACGGGCCGCAAGATACCTTTAAAGAAGGCGCCCTTTCACTACCTTTAAAGAAGGCGATTTAGTGCTTCTGCGCACTGACCCTATGTCCTCTGCTTTGTCATCAGAAAAAAAAAATGTTGTTACTTTTTAGTGGACCATTTAAAATTAAAAAAATTGTTAGTTTTTCTACGTATATTCTGGAAGACCTTGAAAGCAAAAAGGAAAGGGGTATGTTTCATGCATCCCATTTACGTCCTTATGTATTGCCGATTTGAATTAAAAATGTACTAGTGTACTTAGTATTTTTTAGAGTGGGCTGGATTAGTAGTCCTAAAGTATATTCTCTTGACGTAGTAATTATAGTCAAGGAGAATGGGGGGCGGATGAAACGGAACCAATTTTAAGCTTTATTTTGAAAATCTAATCGCATTCACCATTTCGTCCAGAAGGGTCTTATTTTGACCAACAAGTACCAGCGATGCGAACGCCTTTTTTTATGTCGAGTTTTTTACATCGACCGGTTGAGTACCGGCCCTTTATCGCGTTCTTTGGCTGGCAACTTTTCGTTAGTGCATACCTTATCATAGTTTATGTGACTTTTTGGGGTTGTAATCGTAGTGCTAGGTAGGCATAAATTGACTAATTAGCAAATCTTTCAATGTATAAAGTGATTTCCCCATATTTTAGCCAAAGCAACTCAAATTAAGATTCAAATAAACGACTTCTCCCGCCCAATGGTTACTTTTATTTTCGCCTAATCCACACAACACTCTGAGATCTGTTACAACAGTTTATTTATTTATTTATTTAAACAATAAACGGGATGCCCCACTATAAAAACAATTAATAGAAAACACACAAAATATTCAATACAATAAAATAAAATATAATATGCAACTGTAACATCCTATTAAACATTACAATCCAAAAACAAGTTCAAACGACAAATACATATACACTTACAGTTCGCTAATTCAGCGACCCATAATATTGGCTACGAAACACATTAAGTGAGCTTCCAAAAGGATCTATATCAGGATGGCAATTTAAGTAATCCAATGACCGTGAGATTGGACCATGAATGCCATAGTTGGTCCGATGAAATGGAACAGAGAATACTCGATTGCTCCTAAGTGATCGAGTAGGAATCCTCAATTGAATCTTGCTAAGAAGCGCAGGGCAGTCAATGTTGCCATTAATTAGCTTATGTATAAAAGCAATGTCGCTGAATCCTCTTCTAACCTCTAACAGAGACAGATTAAGATCAGCGGTCACTTCATCGACTCTGTCCAGCGCATTAAGTTTAAAGGCACAAAACCTCACAAATTTCTTCTGAACACTCTCTATATGAGTCTTGTGGATGTTATAAAAAGGTGACCATACAGTAGAGGCATATTCAACAAGGGATCTAACAAGAGAACAGTACAGTAGTCGCAAAGAATTTACGGACAAATCTGCACATGTCCTCAAGACAAAACCCAACATTTGCAATGCCTTCCCTGTGGTGTAGTTGTAGTGCTCCCTGAATGAAATTTGTGAGTCAAACAGAATCCCCAAATCCCTGACATGTTCAACCACATTCAATTGATGATTTCCCACTGCATATTGCATTTGCACTTTTCTGTTATTTTTAAAGAAGCTAATAGAGCAACATTTAGCAACATTAAGCGATAGATCACTAATTATTGACCATTGATAAAAGAATGTTAAGTTTTTGCTGCAAAATGTTAGAGTCACTCACACTCTCAACTACTCGAAAGAGTTTCATGTCATCAGCATAGAGCAAGAAGTGGCAGTCATTCAGATAGCTGTCCAGGTCACTGAGGAATAAATTAAACAGTATTGGGGCACAATTACCCCCTTGAGGAACACCAGAGGTTACATTTATCCACGTGGATTCGAAATTGCCAAACTTCACCTTGGCTTCGTCCCACTAGCATGCTTCCAAACCAGCATACAGCTCGGTCCCCGAACCCCAGCGCCCGCAGCTTAGCAATAAGTAACCCTTGATTCACCCTGTCAAATGCCTTGGAGAAGTCAGTATAGACTGAATCTACCTGAGAACCTTGTTCCAATGCATTCAGCAGGATGGTTTCATACGTCACCAGATTAGTAACTGTAGACCTGCCACTAACAAATCCATGTTGACTCTCGCCAGCCCTAGTCCCACACTTCCAACTAAGCTAATCATAAACAACACTATTAAAGAGTTTTGGGATTGCTGACTGTCTAGAGATGCTTCTGTAATTTTCGATGGACTCTCTTTCCCCAGATTTAAAAATCGGAATAATATAACTTTCCTTCCAGACTTCTGGAAGCTCACCAGTTAATACAATAATTTAGTGTTTATGTTTTGTTTTTAAAATAATCAATAATTCAGTGATAGTACCTACTTTAAAATATAACAAATTATATTTTAAAATTCATCTTGACTCGCGTAATATTTCCGTCATATCCGTTCTCTTTCTTCCGGTAACCGAGGTTATATAAAGCTTAAAATCTTGTGATCTGGCTTATTTTAAAAACCCGGAATAAACTAATTTTCTAGACAAAAAGTAAAAACTTAATCTGTGTTCTTTTAGCTCAACATAAATCATCAATAGCAGGAAATAATTAAATATCTTTATAGATTAGCTAAATATTTCAATTTAATGGAACGTTTCGTTATTTAGTAAAATTACATTTCCCAAAAAATTAAATAAATTTTCTAGAAGCTATTTTGGGCATATCTTATAACAGGTCTTTCTTTTGATAAAGCACACCTGGGTTTAATTATTATTTTTTCTTAAGACCGCTTCCTTAGACTTATCTTGGAAGCCTGGACAGTTTTGTTAAACATCCTAATTTTATATGGATGTAGTTGGTGTCTGATATTAGCATATTTTGCTTTTGGACCTCAGTGTCCCACTGCATGAGCATAGGCTGTCTCGTGGCAGTTAATTTGGAATTTGAATCCAAGTCAAGTTGATGTGCTAAATGTAATAAGACTTTTAGTATAAATAAAGTATGTGAATACATAAAACTATACAATTTTGACCAGTTTAAGATAATATATAAAAATAATGGTATAATCGTATTTTCGTATAATGCATCTTACCAAATATTAAAGTTTGTTTAATTCCAAGCTTACTCAATTTAGTCAATTCAAAGGTAATACATGACCTGAATATAATCTATAAAATATCTTAAAAAACATTTATTGTCTGAGCAAAAAAGAAAGGTCGTCGACGCTATTATTATATCATTAAAATCCAAGCTTAAAAAGTATTTTCTAAAAATAACTCTTTCCTTGGACGAGATCGACAGGATTGTTTCCGACTATTCAGTTACATCATTACCTGTAAAACTTCGTTTATTTTTGATGCCTTTATTATTTACATTTGTTCTTTACATTTGACAATCTTTGTATTTTTATATTTACTTTCTTGGCTACTAGTTTTAAGTTTGGTATATTAATTATTTTTATTTTAATTTTGACCTGCATAATTAAATTGTATGATTTATTGACGTTAATTAATAAACTCAAACACAATCCAAAACAGTATCCGCGTTCAAAGTATTCACATACTAGAATTATATTTTAAATATCAATGTAAGTCCCTAAACTTGAGTACTGATTCAAATTATTTTCTAATGAATACTTAAATTACTTAAATACCAAAAACACGACTATGTCCATCACTGGAAAAAACTAGTTCGGCCTGAAATTCAATTTGGCCGGTAATATAATAAAGCTACCGGATTGGTTAAATTAGCAAGCTTGCAGAATTTATTCCGTTGACTAAAACAATAAAAGCATTAAAACAATGGAGAATAGCGTTTTAGAATAAATAGGAAAAAAAGACAGTATAATAACAATTTTAAGTCACAAAAGATATGATTTGTTTGCAACATTTTAAGGATATCTATCAAAAGCCAGTAGGGGTTTTAGAATTATTAAAATGTTTTATCTAAACATGAGATATGGGACGACTCATACCAAATAATACCAAATGCTATTGACCTTTTTGGTAATTTGGAATTTGCGAAAAGTGGTTTCTTTGTTTGACCACACAGAGAAAAATCTAAGGTTCAAAAGCGAGTCATTTATTTGTGTTTATTTTGTGAATTCGATCAAATTTTATCATCAAATCCCAAATTATGCAAAATTATAGATGTTTTTCTAAAAACTATTGCCAGTTAAAAATTTTTTACTGAACAATTTTCTTATGCAAAGATTTTTTCAAAATTTGGGATTTGACGATAAAATTTGATTAAATTCGAGAAAAAACTACAAATGAAGGATTCGCTTTTGAAACTTGGATCTTTCTTTGGGGGGTCAAACAAAAAAATCAACTTTTTTCGCAAATTCGAAAATAAAAATTTTCTTTACCAAACTGTTCCCCTCAAGGCTAATAGCACCTGGTATATATTTGGTATGTATCCCATGTTTTACTTTTTTGATAAAACATTTGGAAATACCAAGAGCCGCCACTTTAAAAGCGTTGTCGTAGATAATATGATGATATAAACATGTTGAGCCAAAATGTTAACCCGAAAATTGATTTACTTTATATTTAATAGCTTCATATTTTAGGAGTGCTGCATTATGCTATATGATTATCAATATTAACAATGTCTGATGGACAAGAATTTACCTATATGAGGTTCAATTGGTGACCAGCAACTACTAAACACATATCACTATAGAAAAAGAACAAAACTCACAACTTCCTTTTCTTGATATTCTAATAAAAAAAGATGTAAATAATTTCGAAACCAAAATTTACAGAAAACCTACACATACCAACAGATACTTAAATTTTAACTCTAATCACTCAATAATGGTAAAGAAAGGAGTTGTAAAAAGTCTTTTTGATAGAATTAAAATAATTTGTTCTGATCAAAACAAAGAAAATGAAAAAGAATTTTTAAAAGATATTTTAGTTCAAAATAATTATCCTCTTGATTTTATAAATAAATGCTTTCTAAAATTTGAACAACCAAATTTAAGACAAAATCAAAATAGACCTGTTACAAATCTATTTTTACCATATATTCCTGGCTTATCAAATAAAATTCAACGAATAGGTAACAAATTTAATATTCGCACTATCTTTAAAACACAAAACACCATTAGATCCCAAGTAACAAAAACAAAACCATACAATATAAACGAAAACACAAAAAATGTCATTTATAAGATCCCTTGTGAATGTAATAAATTTTATATAGGTGAAACTTCCAGACCATTAGCCAAACGCATAAAAGAACATAGAACATATATTAGAAACACAGAATTCCACAAATCAAAAATCTGTCAACACGCATTTGATAATAACCACATAATAAACTGGAATGCTTCTAGCATTATAGCAAAGGAAACTTGTTCAAAAAACGTAAAATAAAAGAAAGTGCATTTATTTTATTAAATAAAGACAGATGTGTAGCATCAATATCTGTTAGTTTAAATAATACATGGTTACCTATGCTTGATGCTGAAGTAAATTCAGGTAAACTGAAAATCAATTAACACACCATACCACCCACCTTCTGGTCTTTTTAAATACTAAACATACACCAGTCCAATAACCTATTGTCACTTATGACAAAACGTCATTAAAAGTTCAAAAGCTATCAGAATTTCCTAAGTTTTCAGACCTAAAATTTCTTAAAATTTAGTTTAATTTTTTGTTTTAGTTTCAATCTTGATAACGGTGGCCGACTTGCCACCGAAACGTAGATTAATATTTGTGATTTTTGGGTTTTTTGGGGGTTTTCTTCTTTTTTGTTGCAGGCGATCTGCAAGTTCATAGGGGTCCATAGGGCTGGACAGGGTCAGCCCGCATACCCCGGGACCCGGACCAAGAGGGTCCCATTTTCCAAAAAGTAAAAAGGCGAGTAACCCAAATAAAACAAACTAAAATATATCACTATATTAGTTGTCATTCATCTTTTTTACTCAATTTGTTATTGGTTGTTGGTAATTATATTTTTAAAAAAATATGCATCTAGTTAGAAACAAATAAATTTAAACAGTGCCAGTGTTTTCAGTTGCGTTATTACCCATTTGTTATACCCAGTGCACACACAATACAAAATTCTGTTATTCTTCGCTAATAAAAACTAAACAAGAAATTCTACATACCAATTGGTTAGATACATCAGAATGATCTTTTCTGGTCATCCCTTCTCCAATAGCGGACTTCATGAGACGAGATAGTGATGGTAATACGTTAACAGGTGGATAAATTTGTCTGTTATGTAGCTGACGATCAACATATATCTGTCCTTCAGTAATATAACCCGTCAAATCAGGAATTGGATGAGTAATATCATCGTTAGGCATAGTCAAAATGGGAATTTGAGTAATCGATCCATTACGTCCTTCAACACGACCTGCACGTTCATAAATAGTAGCCAAATCTGTGTACATGTATCCAGGAAAACCACGACGACCGGGTACTTCTTCTCTGGCAGCAGATACCTAAAATATATTTAAAACTAAAAATATAAAAATTTTAAATTTGTAGATAAACATTTTATTATATAGCTGCTAAAAGAAATCAAAGAACAAAATACATCGTAATGGTCAATTCAAAGAGCTAGTTACACCCGCGAAATAATTGTCAAAACAGACAGGCATTGGTTTTAACTGACCGTGCCCATCGTTGCTTAACATTGTTAATATCACTGAAACCGGTTTCTGGCTTAAAAGAGTAATCCTAGGCTTTTGAAAGCTGCTGTGGATGCAATGTGTTTATGCCCATGGAGGTTACTCGCGAAACTAACATCCAGCCTACAAAGATGACTCTTTGTTTTATAGGTTTTAAAATTTTTCTTTACAGGTAAACGCGCCTTTAACAATATTGCTAAAAGACCTTAAGTTACTTAACCAACTGACACCAACTGATTCGGACACTTTTAAAAAGGGTTTGTTAAAAATATGCTAAATATCATAAATCAGTAATTTTTGTTTGTATTTATAAAAGAGTTTGTAAATATCATGTTAGTATGCATCGTCCCCACGAAGTAAAACTTGTTTTTTTTCTTACTCCTGATATATGCTCAGATAAGTTTGCAGCACCACCAAATTATCACGATACTATATTTTTATATTGTAAGTTATATTTGTTCAGCCTCAGATGAATGAATTAGTAATGCTTTTGGCACTGTTGTGGGCAGAAATAAAAAACGATACGCCTAGTTATGAACAAGCGACGCGAGTACCAAACCCAAATATGGGATATTTTACAAATACAAATATTGTGTTGACTTAAAGCACTATCATCGGTGTTTTCTTGTTTCGTACACTTCATAAATTTACCTAAAACATTCTCGTTTCGTACACTAAATTATTTAATCAATTTTATCCTTCTCGCTTCATACACCGACCATTGTGACGACCCAAATAACCAGTCAAAAAAAATTAGTCTAGTCGAGAAGTTTGTTTCCTGCAAATAATAGTTAGAAGGCTTCCAAAAATACGAGCGATAGATCATTCGACGCGGAATGCAAATCTGAGAAAGGCGTTTTGAGGATTTTTTCTGTCAATAAAAATTGCAATTCTTATTAACAAAAAAACAAAATAGAAAAAGCCATTTCGATTTTTGATAACTCAAAAACCATAAGAAATAGCGGTAATTGCAAAATAGATCCTTAAAGAGAAAGAAATTTCCAATTTAAAAATCTCAACTCCCAGAGTTCTATCTCCATTATTTATAATTTTAATTTAACGCTGAAAATGGCCCTGCGTACGACATTTTTGGTTGCGCGCTCGACGTCAAAACCGAGTACGTCACACTAAATAATTTTATTTAGGGTATTAAATATTTATTGAAAAAATTTAAAATTATGATTTATTCAGACCACTTTTTAAAGAATTTATTCCCATTGAAAATGTAACTTAAAGTTAATTTTTCAATAAGCTAGACAATTGTTAACTAACAAAATTGTTTCGAACTTTGCATTTTTTATTGCACAATAAAAAAAAGCTTAAATAATTGTCATATAAATTTTTCGCGTCGTGGAGCCCATCTTATATACAAAGCTAATAAGATCACGGCATAAAAGTTTAAAAATTCTTAATGCTTTGTTTATAATAACTTTATAACTTGACAATATTACTCTGATTATTCATTTTTTGTCAAAGTTATCGAATTATTAAAAACAAGGGATTAAACATTTTTAAACTTTTATGGCGTTATCTCGTTAGGTATGTATGTAAGGGCTTTACGAAGCGAAAAATTTAAACGACAATTATTTAAGCATTTTTTTTTAATGTACAATGAGGACGAAAGTTCAAAACAATTTTGTGTTAATTGACCATTGTCTAACTCGTTGAAAAACTAACATTAAGTTAAATTTTCAACGGAAATAAATTTTTTGAAGTGTAGTGTATACATATATATTTAATAACCTAAAAAAATATTTAGTGTTACGTAATCGGTTTTGACGCCGAGCGCGCAACCAATAATGTCGCACGGAGGCCCATTGTCACCGTTAAATTAAAATTATAAATAAGAGAGATAGAACTCCGGGAGTTGGAACTTTTTATTGGAAATTTCCTTCTTTTCAAGAATCTTGTTTATGTTGTTTTTGTTTATGTTGTACTATTTGGAATTATTTTATTCTGTAATGTACTGACAAATAAATAAATAAATAAATCTTTTTTGCAATTTCCGCTATCTCTGATGGTTTTTCAGTTATCGTCAAAAAAACTAATTGGCTGTTTTTTTATTTGTTTTTTTTTTTTTTTTTTTAATAAACCTTAAAACGTTTTTCTCAGATTTGCATTTCGCGTCGAATGAGCTATCGCTCATATTTTTCAAAGCCTTCTAACTATTTTCGCAGGAAACACACTTCTCGACTAGACTAATTTATTTGACTGGTTATTTGGGTCGTCACAAGGTCGGTGTACAAAACGAGAAGCATAAAATTGGTTAAACAATTCAGGGTACGAAACGAGAATATTTCAGGTTTTCTGAAGTGTACGAAACGCGAGTGTACGAAACAAGAATAAATTCTATCATCACCGACCATACAACACATAGAAGAATCACTGGCGCGAGGAACTTTGAACTATTAAGATCAAAAGAACCGCCGAAAAGGCTCAGGATCACTTATTTCAGCCAATCGGTAACTGGGAAAAACAAGATTGTGGACAGCATGGCCTGCAGTGGATACGCGAAGCAAGGGGTATCGGCTATCGGGCTTCGTCGGCGTTTAGCCAAGTGGAATTTCTATGTATTGTATGTTCGGTGCAATCATCGAGAAATAAACAAGTATCTATTTAACTTCGCTATTTGCTTTTGAAAAATACAAAAACCGACCTTGTACTTGAAAACCCCTTTAATTAATCATTTATTTTAAGTTCCTGTTTGTTCTTAAAAATAATAGTATTGACTTCTGGGCCATTTTTTTAAAACTTTTGTTTCGCCAGTTTGCCACTTTTTCCTTTTAGCGACATTAATAATACACTGAAAAATAAATCAAAGTTAAAAAAATATTGGGCTTGCCTCATTGCCCGGTTTAAAGTGGTATAGTTATTTCTCAGTAGTTTAATAATATGTAAAAATTTTCGGTGGAATACATGTCAATTAAAAAATGATAATCTGTAATTTGAAGATAATAATAAAAACACACTGGAAAAATATTTTGAGCACATATTTGATCTATATTTAGCAGGTCTCTCTGGGAGAGATTTTTTTTTGCTCGGGGGGAAGGGGGGCGGAGGCGATAACACCTTCTGAATTTAACGCTGGTTTATAAGTAAGTGATAAGAATTAAAAGATTTTTTTGCCACAGCAAGTGTAAGTCCGACTAGTCTGACAATCAATCCAAAATTAAATAAAGGCCTTGTGCAAGCATTTCTCTGTGCTTGTTTTCAAAATCAGGCTTAGGAACCAGTCTGAGAAACTGAATATTAGAATTTTGTACTTCATCTGTGTTTATTACCTTGTGCATCAACCAAAAAACAAAATTTAACATACATATTTTTTTATTTTCTATGTTTAATTAGATGTAATTCCATATTGGGTTTAAGTTTGCGCCCTTGCTGATAATAAAAAATACCGAAAATCTAAGCGGCATGTCACATGCTTTTAGGCTAAAACATTAAATCACTGTTAGTAAGAAACATTTTTATTCAACATAATTCCATCTATAATGTGATTAAATATTTTATTGAAATTTTTATACTAACAAGCAAACTATTCAGGGTCTTTAAATTGAAAGTAATTTTCTACATTTTTTTGCTATTTTGCAGATGGGTTTTTTTGTTATAAAACTTAACGTAAGAATATATAGGGTGTCCGGAAATACCGTTCGAATAATTCTAGGGGTGATTCTATTTGTTAAATTATAAAGAAAAGTTCTTATCAACATAGGTCTGCAAATGCGTCATAAGTTGCTATGGCGATGGCACCGGGATATAGGTTTTATTTTATATCTCTGGAACCGTTTCAGATAGCCATCTGAGTTTTGGCATATGAATTGCTTTTAAAAGTAGGTAATTTTCAGTGTTTTTACTAAATTATTGTTTGAATCAGGGGCGTACCGACAGGGGAGGCCTCGATTTAATTTGTTCATATTTTTATTAAATGTTATCTTTTAGGCAGTTTTCTTTAGAAATTCTGATTCCGCGGAATAAATGACATAAAAAAGGTATTTCAGTAGAAAACCTGTTAGGCTAGCCAAAGAAAATAGTGCATGCATGGTCGTCCAATAATAATAAAAATTCTACATCAAAGTAGTATCTAGTTACGGTAAATGAATTTAACATAAAGTTTAAAAATAAAGTTTATTTGATTATTATTGTGTTAATGAGTGTAATTAAAAAAAAAAGTTCAGGCCTTTCAAAAAATGCCGGTATTATTTTTGGCTTGGGCGACCAAGCATGCAATATTTTCTTCGATAAGTGTTTTCTCGAAAAGGGCTAGTCTGACAGGTTTTCTACAAGAATACCTTTTTTTATGTCATTTATACTGCGGAATCAGAATTTCTAAAGAAAAAATATGACGTTTAATAAAATGTGAACGAACTAAAGGGAGGTCTCCCCTGTCGGTATGCCCCTGATTAAAATAATAATTAAGTAAAAACACTGAAAAGTACTTACTAGTAAAAGCAATTCATGTGAATCACTATAGCAACCTTATGACGCATTTGCGGGCCTACGTTTATATGAACTTTTCTTTATAATTTAACATGTAGAACCACCCCTAGAATTATTCGAAGGGTATTTCCGGACACCCTGTATAATTTGGTCAAATATTGTTTGTACAAGTGTAAATTACTCGCAAAATTAAACATGTATGGCGGGTTGCACAAAAGTTAACAACGGTTAAGAATGTTTAACAAAACGTTATGTCAGTGTTATTCAATGGTTTTAGTAGGCAACCTGTCAAAATCTGACGTTTTGTCAACTATTGTGCAACCCGCCAGTAGTTTGCTACTTGGTTGGAAATGGTTTTAAAAATTCTGAACATCGTTTGCAAGAATGACCAATATCTGTAACCAATAAAATTAGAAAAACACCAATAAACTAAAAGATGAAAATAAATATAAAATAAGGCAGTAACAATAAGCATTTATGTTAGGCCCATTTTTATAATATTAATATTATTTATATTACATATTTATTTGCTACTATAGAAATGTAATTAATTTACATAATTAAATCAACACATACCTCACGCAAAGCCTCAGCATAGGAAGACATATCAGTTAAAATAACCAATACATGCTTTTCACATTGGTACGCCAAAAATTCTGCAGCTGTAAGAGCCAAACGAGGAGTAATGATTCTTTCAATGGTTGGATCATTGGCCAAGTTTAAGAATAAGCAAACATTTTCCATAGATCCATTCTCCTCAAAATCTTGTTTAAAGAACCTAAAGCATTACACAAAAAAAAATCAAGTTTAAAGCAAATTAGGATTGCTTATTATTTTTTTAATATGCTACAGTTAACAATATTTAAACATATCAACTTGTTTTGGTTAAGTAAAGGTAGCAATATAAGTTTTTGATCCTATGTGTCAATTTCTTTCTCCTTTTTAAAGGCATAATTTCTACTTACCCGGTATTTTATTTAAGAAAATGATCGTTTTAATTACTTAAAAACACACTATAATATATAAATATATATATATATATATATATATATATATATATATATATATATAAAAATATATATATATATATATATATATATATATATATATATATATATATATATATATATATATATATATATATATATATATATATATATATATATATTATATATATATTAATATATATATATTATATATATATATATATATATATATATATATATATATATATATATATATATTATATATATATATATATATATATATATATATATATATATATATATATATATATATATATATTATTTACCTAGCAGTTTCCATGTTGACACCCATAGCAGCAAAAACAATAGCAAAGTTATCTTCATGATCATCCAAAACAGATTTACCAGGCACTTTAACCAAACCCGCTTGTCTACAAATCTGAGCAGCAATTTCATTATGTGGTAAGCCAGCCGCTGAAAAGATAGGGATCTTCTGACCACGAGCAATAGAGTTCATAACATCAATTGCTGAAATACCAGTTTGAATCATTTCCTCGGGGTAAATTCGTGACCATGGATTAATAGGTTGGCCTTGGATATCCAAAAAGTCTTCAGCCAAAATTGGAGGTCCTGTAATGTTAGTTATATGTATTACCACTTCCAAATTGACACTAACAATTTTCTTTTGATCTCTTTTTTTAATGAGTTTTTAAATGTTTTCCACATTTGTTGTCTTTAGCATTAGTTGTCATTTTTCAAAATATGAAACCAATATACATATATAAAAAACTCTCAATATGAAAACATATTCAACCATAATTATTATAATACCAAGCCATACGTAGGTACAAGAATATACATTATGCTATGGCAACACTCTTAAATAAAAACTAAAGAAAATATGAAACAAATTTATAAAAAAACCAAGAAATTTTCAATAAACCTATATAATATGTACAAAGGCATATAATATATACAAGACTATACATTATGCTATGAGCAAACTCTCTTAAATCAAATGTAATAAAATATGAAACCTATAGTTACATATGTATTATAATATACATTGTTTATGCTGTATCGATGGGAAGAAATTTAAAACAGATTTAACAAATTCAAACAGAGAAATAACAGGGTCTAAACATCATTTTTAGGCTGTTATATTTTGAAAAACATAACTTTGTACAACATATTGTATTTGATTTGTCTAAAAATATTAACATTTACCTTATTTCAGATATAATATGAAATATAGTTCATATTTAATACCAAAATTGTACATATGTTTTTGGCTGCTATTTGGTAAGTTTATATTTATTCAAATCTTAAAACTTTTGCAAACACTTTCTTTTGTATCCTGGAACACATTGTTGACCCTTACTAAACAGCATATTAACTCTTATTTTCAAAATAAAGCACCTAAACTTATTTACCACTTGTTAGTAAATGCTAAGTTACTTTAATATGATTAAAAAAATTCACATAGCTGTTTATTTACTTTGAATTAGTTTTTTACTAGCTGAAGTACCTAATGCTAATCACTTTGAAGGATTTAAATTTCTGGATAGCAGGTCATAGTTGACCCCTGTGGGTCGATATAGACCACTTTGGGTATCATCATTCTAGATTAGTTATTTTATTATATTTTATAGGTATTCTTGATATTGGCCTTTGATACATTTTTTTTTTAATAAAAAAATATTATTTATTGTTCTATTTGGACCAAACAAAAACTAGCAAATAGTAGAATACAGAATTTAAATTTACCTTTATCAATTGGTTTTCCTGACCCATTGAAAACCCGACCCAACATATCCTCAGATACAGGTGTTCTTAAAATGTCACCAGTAAATTCACATAATGTATTTTTAGCATCAATTCCAGATGTACCTTCAAACACTTGCACTACAGCCTTAGAACCACTGACCTCCAGTACTTGTCCAGATCGGAGACTTCCATCTGCTAATTTTAATTCCACAATTTCATTAAATTTTGGAAATTTAACATCCTCCAAAATAACTAAAGGTCCATTAACACCAGATACTGTTTTGTATGCTAAAAAATACAGGTAAGTATATGAAGGAGTGGCAGTCATAAGGTAAGTCACATGATTTGAAAAACATGATTTTTTTTAATTTGAAATACAATAGATACCATGCAAAAAAAAGTTTGTTATATAATCCATATATAAAAACTAGCACAAACGAAAACTTATCCTACCAAAATTATGATCTAAGAAATAGTTTACTACCTTAAAAAAAAATACTTACTTAACCGTGGTTGAGAAACGAAATCACGAGAAACAGCTAAAACATGCTCTTTTGAGGCTTGTTTTGCGGTTAGACTGGAAGGATAGGACATTTTTAAACTTTTTGAAGTACCTAAAAGCGCTTAACCCTCGTTTTAACCCCCAAGTTTAGTAAAAATATTAATTGCAGCCACAAGAATTCCGCCCAACAAACCAACCAATATTGACTTGTGATTGTGACTGATCTACACCTAGAACTTATGTCTATGGCGCACAAGATATTTCACGTGACGTAGCGTTGCCAAGTTAACAAAAATCAAAGACAAAAATAATAGGTCTGTTATCTACAAATAGTGTACACTATTTTAACTTCAGTGTAATTTAGGACTAATGGCCGGTTGCACCAAAAGTATCTTAAGTAGACCTTTATTAAGGACCTCTTAAAATTAAGGGTAACTTTAAATTGTTTTCGCTTCCCTTAGATTTTTATTGCAACAACTAAGAGTACTTGGAAAGATGGCAACGTTGCATCGTTCTTCTTTTTTTTGTTGGTCTACAACGCGAATAATCAGAATTAACTTATATTAGATCTTTTTTTTCTATTTGTGTCATTTAAATGATAGAAGTAATCCGACTTGAATCTTTGTAAATAATTGAAACTTTAATTTTTTTTTATTTTATGACATTATAATACAAAATCAGTAGTTACTGTAGTTAGTTTGTGATTTTTTTGTTGTAAAATTAATAACAATATGGAAAAAAAGATTAAAGGGGGCCTTTCTTTACGGCCATGGGAAAAGGGGAAAAATTATTGTCAATATGAAATATAAACACAAATACATCATTAAAAAAAAAACCTTTATTATTTTATATAAACAAATTAAATATTCCTAATTTACAAGTAAATACTAAAAAATTTTAAAGTCAAACTTGTCATGTTTAAACTAAAGCTCATCTTCGATTTCTCAAGTAAGCTGACACTGTTGGTTTCGTTAATTTGAACCTTTTTAAAAATGTAAGATTATCCATCTGTCAAAACAGTTTTTTTTAAAAATAACAGAACAATGTCCAAAAGAATAAAAAAAAGGGAAAGAAATCTCAAAATTGAAAGTAAAAAAATTCACTGTTTCTACATTTTTCTTGGAAACCAATTTACATCGCATTTATAACATCACAACCAAAAACACAATTGTTTAAAAACTTCGTTTTACATAATTTTTTTAAAATTAATTTTTTGAAACTACAAACAAACGAAAAATAAATAAAATAAACAAAATATTTGTCAAAGTCAACTTAAATTCAAGGGATCATTAAGTACAGAAAATCCTACACTTAAAATTAAGGGACCATTAAGGACCAATTTCGCTGGTGCAAGAAACATTTGAAACTTAAGGGGCAGTTAATGCTTAAGAACAACTTAAGTGTCGCAAAAAGTGTTGGTGCAACCGGCCATAAGTGTTTGGTCAAAATTTGGAATAAATTGGGAGTTTTTCGCGAAGTAACTGTTTACCAAGGGCAGAGACGGTGGTAAACTTACACAGGACGGGATTACTCGATCCCATTTAACCCCAAGGGTGGTAAACCTAACAAGGAGTGCTCGATTTGGAACAAACACTACTGCTCGATTTATACCATTTGTCCGCAGATAAGGTTATGTTTGTGACGTCACCGGATTGCCCAGAAGGTAGATTTATTTTATTAATTTTTGTTAAATATTCAACTTTTAAAAACTAATTTGGATTTACACCTACTATTAGAACCGTATTGTATACCACTTGATAAAATTAAGACTTTATACTAGTTGTAAACAAAACAAGAGGGCAAACGGATTACGTCACAAATATCGAATTGACATTTAAATAGTCGTATATGGGCTTAAATGGGATCCAGCACTCCTTGTTAAGTTTACCACCCTTAATTTAAACTTCCCGGTCGGGGAGGAAGGGTTCCCACTTTAACGCCTCTAGCGAGATTTTAGGCAACCTAAAAAGTTCCTAACCTAACCTTATTTTTATTGTTTAGTGAGCGTTTTTCCTTTCGTTGGGAATTGTTTACAAAACGGTTTTCTGCTATTTTACTATTATATTGTTCCGTGACACCCCGTATAAAAACACGGATCCTGGTTTTACACCTTTTTATTGGATATCTGGTTTACAAACGTTTCTATAGTAACACTTTAACGTAACGTAATAATGACAACTGTTTAACCTTTAACTGTCTGTCAACTTCTTATCTCGTCTGAATGTAAAACTAAACTGGCTGTGCGGATTTTCCCGCGCTTTTTATAGTGAAGTGGAAAAGAATGGAAAAGTCTGGGAAAAATCAGAATTAGCTGGAA
>JAHBCN010007049.1:0-45351 GCA_019359885.1 Listronotus oregonensis
TAAAGATTTTCTTATAGCAAATAACACAGGCCTGTGGCTAATCATGTATTTTTGTATTTTGGCATTTACTGTTATATTTAAATTACCCAATAAAATACCTGTTTTATTAAAAAAATTGCTTTTACTTGCATTATAACGTATTATCGGGTTTGCCACAGTTCAGTGAAAATGCATGGGGATCTCGACCGTAAGAGATCGAAGTCTTTAAAATTTAAAAGGTTTCATCGAGACGAAATCTCGTCTCAAAGCACTTTTCTCGTCTCGTCTCGATCATCGAGACAGAAAAAAACAACTCTCGTCTCGAAGTTTTCTCGAAAAATTTCTCGACTCGATTCAAGACTCTCGAAATTTCGAGGTTCGAAAACAAAAACTAAATGTTAAAATTCTATGTTGGTTAAAACGTACAACACAAGGCCAAGGCCAATGGGGGGTATTCATTTTATCTATAAAAAAATACGTTAAAATACAGGGTTATTTAAGTAGAGGGCGTAAGGCCAAATTTTTTTTTAATTCTGATTGAAAACAAGAATCTTTTTGCATATTTTCCTTTGTTTCCAAGATATTTACTATATTTTTGGAAAAAAAAAATTAAATCACATTGTTTGTCGTAATCTTAGTTGCATTAAACTTTACGTCGAAATCAGTTGTCTGTTGTAAAAGTTAGACACTTTGGTGCACATGCTTAATAATTATTATTTTACATACGCATAAACAATATTAGTTCTTCGTTAGTGAACTCCGTTTCTTGTATTTTCAATAACAGATTGACAAATTTTCAACTTTTAAAAAAATCAACTTGATTTCATATGAAAAATAGTTTGAAGCGCCACTAAGATTGGCACCACAATGTGATTAAATTTTTGGAAAAAACTTTTAGTGAAATTGAAAACAAGAAAAAAAAAAAAGTATTCTTTTTTTTAATTTAAAATTAAAAATTTTAAATTGGGCCTTTATTTCTCTCTTACCAATCCTTACAAAAAATATCTTATATGCTATGAACTAAAATACTAAAAGCCCCCGTAAAAAACCAAGAAACAGCACAAAAATAATAATATTTCCAAAAAATGAAAATTAAACAAATCCTTGATTTTTTTATTAAATCTTTTACCCCTTTTTAAAATAAGTAAAAAAGGTGAAAGTTTAAAATTGTTCTTCGTTGTGAAGAAAAGAAATACATGTACCAATACCAGCAACAAACTCCTTTTTATAAAAAAAAACAGTCTTTTAAAAAAAAATAATTATCGATAAGCAAATTATTTGTAATGGTTTGGAACAGTTTAAAAATTTCGTTCTTTCAGAATATGAAAATCTTTATCTTGTCCGTTTTTACTTTGCTTCTTTGTTTTTTTTTTTTTGGTTTGTTATGTTCTTAATGTTTAAATAAATTAACTTTTCTTAGCATAGTTTTTATTTTCTTTTTCTGGCGTATTAAACTGTGACTTATTGCAGCACATCAAGATCAAAAAATATGGAAATTTTCTGCTGTTGTCATTGTTTTTGGTTTGTTATGTTCTCACGTTTAAAATAAATTAAAATTTTATTTTTAGCATATTTTTTTATTTTCGGGCCCTATTTAGAGCTGGAGTTATTAAACACATTTTCGAGATCAAAAATCTCAAAAATAATTTCTCGATCTCGAAAAATCTCGAATTTTTCGATCTCTCCCGAAAAAAAAAAAAAGTCTCGCCCGATCTTGTCTCGAAATCGGAGACGAGACGGCGAAAATCTCATCGAGTCTCGTGAAACCCTAGGTTAAATTTTTGCAAATTTTAAATTTCCGTAACTAGCCATGTCCACTTTAGAAAGTTGTAAAAAAAGAAATTTGCCGATTTTGTTTATTTTCTGACGTTATTTAAGTGATATGAAAAAACAAAGACCTTTCTTATGGCCACTTTTTAAACCACAAAATGTTTTAGAAAATTTTTTCCCTACGACGTTTCGTTTGTTTATATCTCTTTTTTTTTTAAATACGGACTGGGTTTTATTAAATTTTTTTTAACCCTTATTATCCCAATTGAAAAATGTACAACATATTTATTAACAATTATGGAACGCCCCATAAAAATGACGTGCGTTCCTTTCCCAACTCATTGTCTCTTATGGAAAATACGTTTATTTAACAGAAAAATATTAAAATGTTATACATAATTTCTAATTGAATTATAACTGCTCTAAAAAATGCAAACTTTATGCGTATATTAAAAACATAAAATTAATGGCAAACAAACGTCATGAAAAAACTCTCAACTTGTTATAGAACTTAAAAAGTGGCAAAAAATGTTTAATTTTCCATATTCTTTTACGCGAAAAAAAATATGAAATCGGCAAATTCGGTTTTTTGGGTATCTCAAAAAAAAATCGGAATTTTTCCTTTCACAAAGTGAACATGGTGGTGCAAATCACTGAGTACCGGGGCTTTTATCTCTACGTTTCAAAATCTGCATCCTCAATCCTTTTTCCCTGTATAAATAACAATTGTTTTAACAAATGGAAAAACATGTAGCAACTTTTTAAATAAAATAAAATGGTGAAAGCGATTCCGTTACATTTTTGGGGCTGTTCATCCGTCTAGTTTAAATATTCTTAATAAAAAACAAAATTTTAAAAATCAATATTAAGTTTTGCTTTAGGATATTGTACCATTACGGTTTAAAGGTTGTAGTTATTTATAAAAAAACCGGTAATCCTCTTACCCTAAAGGAAATCCTGATTTAAACATATTCAAAAAGGCTTTTTGGCGTTACGAAGGGCCCCTTGCTCCAAAACTATTTAAATAAACGTATTTTTAAAATTCTTCCTCTTAAAACTAGTTTAACAAACAATTGTTATAACACTTTATTTACGAAACTAACTTACGGGATATACAGATTCTTAAATAAGCGCCATAAAATTTTTCCCATTTAATAAGTTGAATTGCATCATTCGCCATCCCCTTTTTGTAATTGGTTTGATATTGGGGTAGTTTTGGGCTTATTTTTGGGAAAATAAAAGATATTTGAAGGTGCATTACAAATTATGCCGAAATAATCATAATAATGGTTTTTCTATAAAATAATAAGTATTTTTTTCAGAAAACCATTTAGTTCGCTCAAAAATATGACAATTAAATCGTTAAATTAGTCATGGGAAAAATTAAATTATGGATAGGACCAGGGCCTCTGGTATGGTCGCGCCCTTAGCGGGGCCCAAAAAATTTGCCACCCCACACATCGAATTGGTATGAATACCCTCCAACGAACGAATTTTAGTTTTCCAAAATTTTTCAAAATAAAATGCAAAATTGTATGTTTTTAAAAATTTTTTTAACCAGAATTTCTTTCTATAAAATAATTTTGTGGTGAAATTGTCAAATTAAACTTTTCTTTATATGAAAATAACCTAATATTAGAGAGGTATTGCATAAAACAACTGTTTTTTTGACTGAAAGAAGTGAAATGTAATTATTTGGGTGATGATTAAACTTTAGATAAATTTTCTCAACAATAAAATCGTAGTAACAAAATACTTTTCACAACAAGCCTACTAAAACAGAACATTTATATTTTCCCTTAACACCCCATATGAAAACACGGATTCTGGTTTATATTTTATTGGATCAGGTTTACAAATTTTTTCTATGGTAACAACAATTCAACGTAACGTTTTTATGATACTGTTTAACCTTTCACTGTCTGTCGGCTTCCTCGGGGTGAAAGTCAGAATATATTTTGGTTCGTGTGGACTTCCTTCACTTTTTAGTAATGTGAAAAGATAGAACGGTCTGAAAAGTATAATTTAAATGAAAAATCTTTTCGACGGGGTTCAAAAAAAAGGTGTAAAAATGGATGCCCAGCGCCCTCAGGATAATCCAAACCAAATAAAATATTTTACATTTCTATTAACTAACGGGTATTTCAAAATCCGTAACAACTTAAAAATTATCCCTCAATTTATCCGCAGAAAAAATATTCAATAATGCAAAAAATTACATTCTTGCTGTGGTATCAGGGTAAATTAATTTTTTTATTAATATTCGATATTTTTATCTTAACATTTAAAAATAATTAAATTAAGTATCTAAGTTGAATATTTCTTATAATGTTTGTTGAATTTATTGTTGATTATTTTCAATAAAAAAATAATAATATGATTAGAAACGCAACGTGAAAAATCTCCGCCATTGCCCCAGGAGGCTGCGCTGCGGCGCCCATTGCCGCCTAAATAGGGCCCCCGGATGGACACCATATTGGTTTCTCTAAACTAAGCAGAACCTTTAAATTATTTAGACATCAATTGGTAATAATTTTTTAAAAAGAAAATAATAATTTATAAAAAAGGTTAATTTTATTGGTTTTTGATCTAATTTGACCATATTTTATCTGTGGATTGAATTTGTAAAGTCAATTAATATTAATAAAAATTATATTAAGAATTAACTAAAACAAAAAGTTTGGGAAACTGTTTATAGAAGCACTTTTGGTGTTTAAAATGCATAAGACAATTAATGCTACTATTCAAATTCAGAAAAAATAAAAGTCTATTTTAGAGATTTTCGTTTTCTATAAACATTTACCAATAAAATACAGGTTACTTTACGAATCCTGGGAATAATAAAAAATTGTTTCACCCTGTCAGGGACGCGGTAGAAAAAAACTGTAAGCCTAATTTAGAGATATATCTAAAATTTGTTTAATCTTTATCTCTATTTTATCCTCGATTTATTTTCAAAAACTACCTGTTATTTAACCTTTAAAGATTTATCATTAGAAACTTTTAACCCAATAAAGATAAAATAAATTTTTGATCAATTCATTTTTAAATCTCAAAATTTATTTAAATGGAAATAATTTATTTAAAAAAATTTGATTAACATACTTAAAAAGAAATATACAAAAAACCCAAAAAAAAAAAAAAAATTTTTTTTTTTTTTTATATATAATTTTATATATATATATATATATATATATATATATATATATATATATATATATATATACAATCTTTACTTTAATTTCATATACGGGGTTTCCCAAATTCGCATGTATTGCTATCTCTTTTGGGATCAAGATAGAAAAATATTTAAATGGGGAAAGTTTTAGAGGATTTTGCTAATTTATTTTTAATGTATTAAATGATATTACCGAAAAGTGAAAATCGTCCTTTGAATATTTTGTATTAATTTTTTTTCCGATCGTCTTTGTTTTTTTAGTTCTAACCAAAACTTTGTATTTTATGACGAATCTTGGGGTTCTTTATGTTTAAAGCATTCCTCTCAACCATACCTCACTTTCCATTAAACAATTAAAAAATATTTTTAATAAGTATTTAACAATATACTTCACAACGCCGGCTAAAAACGTTATCAATTTTTTCGTTGATTTCTCTTATAAACTATGGCTTAAATGTAATTTCAAAAATTAATAATATACAATATTATTTTTTTTTTTGAAAAAAAATTTGAAAAACGAAATCAGTAATCTTAAAAAACAAAAAATAATAATTCGTTAGTACATAATCAAAGATTTATTGCTAACAATAAAGTTTTTTAATCTTATAAATTTCTTTTTGCTAACTGGGTTTATCTCTTAATAAATCTTTGATTTCAAACTTTTTTTAGTATTAACAGATCTTTTATTAACAAAGACTTGCTGAGGCATTTAAAATAGGGTTTTTTACCGTACTGCCCACTCTCAAAGCGGTTTTTTTAACAAAAATGTTTAATCTGTTTTTTTTAAAAGATCATTGCAAATATAAAACTGTATTGGTTAAATAAAATGGAAAAATGTCTTATGAACAGAGCTGCCGGTAAATGGATAAAAAATTAAATCGTATTCAATTACTGTCAGTGATTGTACTTTAATCAATTACTTTCCCGAAAAAAGGGAATTTTATTGGATATCAAATTAATAGAATAATGTAATCGTAATTGTATGGTTTAGGATACAAAGTATCAATAATAAATAATTCGTTATAGGAAATAATTGAATTATTTAAAATTACCTAATAAATAATTAAATTACTACAATAAATTAATAATTTTTTTATGACAGAAATGACATATTAAAACTCGGCGGTCGCTTTGAATCCGAACGCCGCCTTCCCCGCCCCGGGTTTAGTATTTGATTGATATACCGCAGCCGTTTTTGGTTTTGTAAATCTTTTAAATTTTTTGGGAGTAGGATAAAAATTTTGGGTTAGTTATTATTTGAACTTCCAGAAAGCATTTTGGGAATAAATGGCGTGGTCGTTTTTTTTTTTAATTGTATAAATATTAATTTATTTGTCTGTCGTGTTTAATATATTAAGTAGAGAAATTTTGCTAAAATATTTATTTATTATATTTTTAACTGATAATTGAATTACTTTTAACAAACATGCTAGTAATTGGTATTGTATTTTACTACTACTTAGAAAGTTTGATTAATGAATTACTTTTAAGTTATTGCGACAGCTTTGGATGTAAATAAATGTCTCTTGCATAAATATCATAGTAACAAAGCTGAAATCAAGGTTTATTGAGTAGATAAATTACAGATTTAAAAAAAGTTTGCAAAAATACACAAATATTTTATTATTCCTATTTATTTTTACCAAATTACTATATTTTGTTCTTTTTAGGATTGTGTAGATTGTTTTTGTCAAAATTTATTTCTTTTTACCAGGCAAATGTTTAGTAGTATCTTTTCTAATCCCACATTTATGTTTATTTATAGGGGGAAATTGACAAAAAAGCATTAATTATTCAAAATGTGTTGTCAAAAATTTTTTAAACTTTAATTAGTGACATCGTTGAAAGAGAACAAATGGCTGCTTTAATAAAAAAAAAATAAGACTGGCCGCCATATAAAAATAAATTTTTAGTAACTAAACAAAATATAAAAATAAAATGTTCACCCTTAGAAGTGTTTAAAACATTAAAAAAAAAAAATGAATTACAAGCAGAAATTAAAATGGACATTTTTACTTTTGGTATTAACTTCACTAACCAATAACCACAACTAAAGTTTCAAAAAAATAACTGCAGGTCAAAATTCTTTTTGTGCAGAATGATTATTTATCTAAGTATTTTTTAAGTTCATATCAGTATTTTTATGTCGGGACAGTCCACGAAACTTTAAAAACTTCCCCATCGTGGGTGACTTAACCTACCATTTCTAATTAAAATACACAAAGCTTAAGAATGGCAAGAATAATGATTATAAGTACCTAATAATTTTTATGATAAGACTTAAAAAAGAAATAGCAATATATTAATTTTATTTTTATGCCATAAGTCATTTATTTATTACAGTATAATACATAACAAAAATAAAAAATAAAAGTAATATAATAATAAAATATTATAATAAGCATAAAAAAAATATTTTTAACAAAAAAAAATATTGTATTTTAAGGTGGCCGTCTGGATGCGCTGGCTGTTGTGCAGACTGGTGTACAATTGTGTTCCACCAGGTGCTGCACTTTGGTGCATAGAAAAGTATAACAAAAAAATATCCAGCAATTTTAACTAAAAATAGATGCCAATATGTTCTAGTACAAGACTTATTTCGCCAAAAAACCAAAATAAATCTGATAAAATTTGAAGTCATTTTCAATATTTTACCATTTAAATTATACTTATCATAATAAAAAAATTTTACTGTATTATAAAAAAAAACTATTATACCACTTTTGGATTTTATTTGTAAAATTTAAAAATAATAGTGTCAAGAATTAAAAATTATTAAAAATTTGAATGTTTGTTCACTCATTTTAATTAAAATGTTGCGGTGTAGTTAAGTGGCAGAAATACTGCCGCCCTATTATGTTAAATACACCAAACTTTTTAGCATAAAAAATAGTACATAGTAAAAATTTAAAAATCATAAGAAAAATTAAAGTTAGAAATTCAGTAGAATGGAAAAAGCAAATAGGTATCGTAGGTATAAAAGCAAAAATGATATCCCCTTTATTTTACATCGGACAGATAAATAAAAGTAATATGATCAACTAATCTTGAGAGTAAATATTGCCTAAGGATTCTGCTGTAGTTGATCAAAGGTACACATTTTATTTGGTAGACCTAGGGATGGCAATTTTTAAAAAAAGCATCAGTGTATCGACATCGATAAACATCGTAGACCTAACATCGATGTCTTGACTATCGGTAGAAAAACATCAATGTTCAGTGCTGTTCTGATTATGGTAACTTTAATAGGGTATTTTATGTTGCCCAGTTTTGGCTAACTTGTGTAGGAAAGTTTCTAAAAAATTTTAAAATGTCACTCTTTCATTGGTGTTACCCGATGTTTTGATAATTTTTCCACATAATTTGCATGGCAATTACTTCCTTGATCGATAAAATTTCATAATCGCTTTTGGAGGCATTTTTAATTATTTTAATAATTTAAAATCACAATATAGATCACGAGTTTACGAGGAATTGAGGGAAGTCCCAGGGTTCCCAAGCAATAAAAAAACACGTTGCCAAACAAATATTGAAATAAATCGGCTGTTCATATTTAAAAATACATGGGGATTTGTTTAAGAAAATCTTGGCAGCTTTGTCTGCAGTGCCTGTTTAAATGGCAACACATTTAGCATTCGGCCGTTAAACAGTTTGATACAATGTCAATTCAGCGTACTCTGCGCTCTGCGTCCGCGCATTTCGTTTATTTTAACCATGTAATTTAAGCACGCAGCAAGTGTCATCTGTCATCACCTGGTCAGAAACTTAAGCGTCAAATTTTAATTTGTATTTGCGTTCAAAAAAATGCGGAGTAAAGTAAAATAAACTTTGATGTTTGTAAAACATCGATGTAATCGTTGCCATCTGGTGAACCTGCGCTGTCAGTGCTGACTGTCGGTGAGCACAAACCAAAGATTTAGTAAACTTAACAAGGAGTGCTCGATTTTACTATTTGTCACCAGATAGGTTAATGTTTGGACGTCACCGTTTGTCCATTTTTGCCAGAAGGCAGATTTCTTATTAATTTTATTAAATATTCAACTTAAAAACTATTTTGGATATGTACTTTTATTAGAACCTTTGTAATATATAATATTTTTAAAAAATTGGAGCTTTATATTACTTGTAGCAAACAAAAAGGCAAACGAATTAAAATACAAATACCGAATTGACATTTAAATTGGTTTATAACAAGTTAAATGGATCGAAGTACTCCTTGTTAGGTTTATTACCCTTGCACAAAACCCTCCTCTTAATGCTGCTTATTTTCAGGTGTTTTTGACTGTTTGCAAATATTGTTAAATTAGTTTAAACATGAAATTACATTCTACATACAATAACGGAGATCGTCTATTTATCTCCAAGGCATTCAAGCCTATTATTACACTAATAAAATGCTTATCAAATAAAAAACTATTGTGATTTGTTATACCCAAATATGCTCTACAACAAAAATAGAATTATTTTAACATGGCCTACACAAGGCAGTGTTAAAATATACATATTTTTCTGGAAATATCCCCACTAAATATTATTTGGCTATTGCCGGGTGAGAAGAGGCGATCATCCTTTTTGCCTGGCACTTTTTACCTTGTGATCCTCGTCACATCTATTTATCTTTGTTTTCGTATGGAATGACAAAGTATGTGTGCCGAGAATCTGATCTTCTATTAGAATATATGAATATATGTATATTATTATTAGTTGTTGTTGTTCTGGATTTCAAATGGCCATTCAAGAAATAAAGACGGTTTGTTTAGATTAAGGTGTAAATGTTATGTAATGTAGGTAAGGTGGTGTATTTGTTTATTTACGTTTGTATTCTTATGAACTGTAAAGACATTAAAAGACGATGTAAAAGTGGTTATAAGGAAATAAAACTAAAATGACTCAAGAAGTTGGAGCCTGAATTAGAGGTATTACATACTAAAGATGACAAAGGTAAGTACAAATTTAATTCACACATTATTTTTTAAATTATATTTTATCGCCGGATACAACAAGCGTTTCATTGTCGTTGCCGTTCACTGGCAGAATCCAACTTGCAGACGGGAACTTCTTTCAGCATGTGTACAACCAAGTTCAGTTGTAGTTGAAATATCACCTATCACAACTGGCCAATATGATGGTTTAAAAATATTTAGGTTTGACAAGAGGTATTTTAATTCACTTTAACAGATTATGCAATAATAATTGTTTAAAGCTCCGTACATATCTATTTCTATGTGAAAAGGTTTTACTTTGCTGGTTAAATTTCTATATATTTACCTATATTTATTTATATTTCATAAAAAAATCGACACAAATTGTTGAATAGATCAATACATTAGCATTATGTAAAGAAATCATGGTGAATAGGATATGATGAATAAATGACATAATTCTCTCCATGAATCTATTGAGGTAATTTTTACTTCATTACCAAAATTTCTTACAAATACTTTTTTATCTTTAGCAAAATGTATGAAGTACCATTACTATTTCGCATAACATTATATTTGTACAAAAATACTATTTTATTATTTTGCTATTTTCTTTTAGATATTTGAGAATGATATAGGCTTGCTTGAGTAGTTTTGATTTGATTAGAAATGTTTACCGGATATACAATGTCGTAGATGGAAATCTTGTTTGCCACCCTTCTAGCTGTACCACTATTGGTAGGTGTTTAGTAGTGTTTTTGTGTGTTTTAGCTTATTAGTGAACTCAAGGCGGATTCAGAAAAGGGACGTTGCCTCCCCCTCGTCAGTCCACAAAAGGAAAAAAACAAACAAGTTAAAAATGGAAGAACATAACTGTTGTTATGTTAATTTAGTAAGTTATTAATTGAAAACTTTTTATGTTTGCCTATTGTATTAGGTTAGGCGATAGTTATTTGTAAACAATAAATGTAGTTTGCTTTATAATACGTAGGCCACTACTGTAATTATAATTTCAGTGAAACAAGACGGAGTGGCTAACCTGGTTGGAGGACGCCCGGACCTTAACGTTGGGGTGTTCAATATGAATACCTCAACCCTGAATTATCTACTAAGAGCCGCACCTAGAATTTGCCCAATCCAGCTCTTGAGTACACTTTAAAAACATGTAGAAATTGTGATGTTTTGGTGATTTATAGTCTAAATTGTTTATATTATTTATAAAACTTAATATTTAAATAATATATATACAATAAACCAAAGCTGAAAAAAGTGCCTATTAAAGAAAAAAATATAACATTTTTTAATACAATACAATTACAATTTTTTTGGTATTTTTTTATTTATTAAATATTCATCTGATCATTAAGTAATATTTGTCTCTAATCATCAAAAAGTATAGGGGTTTAATTTGAAAAAAAAAAATAAAATGCTGATAATTTAAGGTTTACAACAAAAATTATGTATGCATATAAAGCGAAAGGGCACTCATTCATTCTTGGATCTTGACTCATCAAGATAAAATTTGCAATATATAAGTTTTTTTTTTGCAGAGACGGGAAAATAACAAGACAGCCAAGAGTATTTGCAATCCACGCGGGCAAGAAAGCTAGTAAACTATATAAAATATACAGAAAAACCCTGGACATAGGTCAATACTAATATTATTCATCTTTGATATTTAGGATATACAGCCAAGTACCAGTTATAAAACAAAATCTGTTGCAAGGCCAGGAGGATTTTATCAAGCTGCAAATGGCTTTATGAAAAAAGGGTTGGAGAAATGTCAGGACATCCACAGCACCTAAATAAGTTGCACTCATTTCAAAGATACCGCCATTATTATCGAGAGTTAAGTCCAAACTGAGCAAGAGCGCAATCCACACGAAGAAAACAGTCATAATTTAGAACCCAGCTTTGGTTCCCTTTAGAAGATATTTTGTTTTGTAATTTGTTATATCAAAAAAAATATTAAAGTAAATGGTTTTGTGGGTGTCCCAACTAACTGCGGCGATTGACAGGCAAGCTTTAAAATTTGCGGGATTTACTAACGTCGATAGCATTTAACCGGCTAAAATATTTTCAGTTGCTGGCCTTCCCGATTATACCAAAAGTAGGTGTCAGCTGGCTGGGTTACTAATCTAAACTTACCACATATTAATTTTAATTTTCAGTTACACACAAGATTTTAGGCAAATTCATTATCAGTATTGCTATACCACAAATCTAGCGTTTTTGATATTTAAGTTTTACATCAAAACCCAGTGTTTACATGCAGCAATTTAAGGAGATTTTACAGTATTTTAATAACTTATTACAAAAGGGTGTTCAAGAAATAAGATTAAAAATGAAATTTAAAAATTACTTAAAATCTTTGTTCTTAAGAAAACCCAAATTTTATAATTTTATCATATTTTATCTTATATTTGCAGAGTTTGTGTGGGTTGTCCATTACGAAAGATTTTTAGTTCAATATATTACTTTAATATTTTTATGGCGATTCCATAATACTCGGAGCTAACTATAATGGCATTAAAAAACAATTACAACATAAATGTCACCGTCATAACCTAACTAAATGAAATATTCTAACCAAATAGGAGTATAACTAAACATTAAATCAGCAATCGCCATATAAGAAATATTAAACTAGTAATTTATCAAAAAACTAAACATTATTTTCAGAATGAAAAATCCTTGTACAAACTTGTATTTTAATGCTAAATGAGAAAGGATTAAAAATTAGGGCTTTATAAAAAAAATGTCTTCCTAGCTATTTTTAATTTATTTTCAGTCTTGTTTTTAAATGCAAATAATAGTTGTAAAATATTTTTTAAAAAATTGGCTAAAGTAGGTTCTTTTAACAACAAATCAAACTCCAGATTAAATAACGGCTCTCATACCAAAGGATTTGTGTACAAATCTTAAATATATTCAAAAACGTTTAGATTAGGCAGAGATCGGTGAGAAGCCTTTCTTTGTGCGTGTAGAATCTTAAAAATGAAATAATATACAGTGTTCAACTTTATGAAATCAGGCATACATAAATGTGATATGGAGTGGGGCCGTCACCTTATATGGTCCACTCCAGATATTTTGACCTTGCCTAAAATTTTTGTTAGCATTTTCAATTTCCATTTTCAGACTTTGACTAAAATAACTTTTGAAAAATGTAGTAGTATTTTTATTTATTTTAATCTAGACTAATGCTTAAATCATACAAATTCAATGATTGGGGCCCATGACAGCCACAAAGGGAAAATACTGGGTCCTCAAACCACAAAAGAAGTATTCGAAAAATGCCCACCTTGATAAGGATATGACAAATAACTCTTGCTGTTTTTAAGCAAATTGTGGTTATACCATATTGTTTGAAGGGCATGAATTGAAGATGTTTTTGACTAATTAAAATCTTGATCATTTCTAGTTTTCTTTTAATGCAATTTAAAGTTGGCTCTTAGATTGTGTTTTTCTTTGTGTATTAAATTTTATGATTCTAGTAGTAGTTTAAATTAAAATAAAATAAAAATATTGGCAGTCTCATGATTTTTCAAAAGTCATTTCAGGTAGAAATTGGAAAAATTACATTTGGAAAAAAATTAAGTAAAAAAAAATTGGAGCCCAGGTTAAAAAATATCTGGGTGGACCGCAGCAGATTTACGTATGTCTACTCATGTGCCGAACACCACTGTATGAGATTGTTTTGTTAGAAGATGGCAGGTTGACACCTGCTTTTGGTATAACTGCCACCAACCTGAAAATATTTTGTCAACTTGCCATCTGAGCGTTGGTAAATCTTGAATTTCCAAAGCCACTTTTAAGAAATTGCCGCATTGGTCGATCTGTTGGGACACCTGTATATATGTAAAATAAATTGAAAAACATTTTGTATGTTTTGTAAATTAAAAACTGAATTTATCATATTTATTATTTATTTGTATATTAATCTAATTACCCAAAATATGTTAAAAATGCAAAAGTTAAATGTCATTACAGACTTAAATATCGAAAAACTGAATTATATGGAATTATGTAAAACTACACTTTAAACAGAATTGCCTTATTAACTGAATAATCCGAATTTTTTGATATTTTTGGACTAAGAAATTTTTTCTTCGTGTAATGAACATTAATTGCACAATTCTAGACTTATAATAATAACTGATGTCTTTACTAAAAACCGTTTAACAAATAAAGTCAATTTATAGTTTATAAAGTTGTGTAGAAACGCTCAAGCATATACACCTGAGGCAACCTCGACGTTCCGCACTTTCACCTGCGATAGAGGAAGAAAAATCACACTATAACGCTCTCTCTCGCTTCAACCTGATGATTAGCTGATGAGAAACCAACCAATAACCTTGGAACGAGAAGAAAAGGTGATACTGCGATTCTTCTTCCTCTCTCGCACGTTTGTGCCACTGCAAAGGGAATGCTATTTAAGGGTGCTATAGGTATACACTCGAGTCGAAACAATATGTCTAACCTGAATTAAACATAACAGTTGCGCCCTAAGTGGCAGAAAGACTAATAAATGATAGAAATACACTGGTAAGTATGGGTTTTTACCCATGGTTTTTCTTTTTTAGTGCTTGAGCCAGCGCTCAGTGAACTATTAGCTATGTCAATGAAATTGTATGATCTTTTAACTGCAAAGCTAATAGACTGCTACTCGCGTATGGCATATATTACTATATATCAGCGCTGACCGTCGGCCAACGTGGTTACAGGTTCCATAATTTTTCCTACGATCTCCCCTACGGAGATACAGGTACCTAACGGACGCCGCTGAAATCGTTTTGCCAATAACAATATCGGTAAAGAATATCTGAGAAATATCTGGATTAATTTTTCTGGAGTGAAAACCGTAAGTCGGACTAAAAAGGTTAAGAGGATTAAGATCTGCTTATATTTTTGATCCGACGCGCAGTTTCACTATAAGTCATGTCAGATATTCTATGCATGGTGATGTCTCGATATTGTTAGCGGTCATGCGGAAACGCTTTGTTTTTGGCGAAAACCTTGCGGCTTACCCTGTATAACCGGTAAAAACATGCTGACTCTGCTATGGGTGCTGATTAGGCAGATGGGTACCTAGCCTCCCCTGCGTGCCCAGGCACGTAAAGCGAGAGGTGTTATCACTGCTGAAAATCTTGTTTCTTTTCGCCTGCTTGTTCGCACGGGCGACCAGCAAGTCTGCTGGCTAAAAGGTATTTGTTTAAAAGTGTTAAATAACAAATAATGACGCAAATTAAATTAAGCGACAAATCTTAGTAGTACGGAATACATCTACCGACCCCTACGTTTTATTTAACTGTGCCATCTATTTAAAAATACCTGAAGTTCTGGAAAGTTGTTTTCAGGAAGATTCCTTATAAGTCGCTATGTTTTACTCTCCTAGTAACACGCAGTCTTCTGTCGGCTTCTTTGAAGTGTACGTTATTTGAATTAAACATCCTTTAATCCATCCGTTCTAAATACATCGAATATAGGATAAACAATTAAAATTTACAATAAAAAGAGCCACATATATGAAAAAAAGGCATAATAAAACATATTATTTTTGTTACTTGGTTACTACTAAATGTCTATAAATCACAGTAAAGAGTTATAATGCAGAAATAAATGTCTTATACGAAATATTTAATATAACTACCGAAAAATCAACTCAATTCATAAGTGATTTTCAACCTTGTTTTTAAGAAGCATTAAAACTTTTTTTATTTTATGTCTTTACGTAAATATAAGGTGATCCTTCTGTTATTTTGCCAAGTTTTGGAGTCGTGGTCTAAAAAGACAGTAATGTTCTTATGGAATTTTAACATGGCAGAAACATTTTTTTAATTAGTTGTTTTTATATTTATTTTATTTTCTTAGTTTTGTTAATTTGTTTGTTTCTGTTTTCCGCCTTTTTCCTCCAGAATTATGTTAGAAAAGTAAATAAATGAAATAAAAAAAAAAATGTATTTTTAGTCTTTATGCTTGTAATTGTAATTCAGTGTAAATGTGGGCCTCCTAAAATTTATTAGTTTAATTGATAACTTAACTTTTTATCACATTTATTAACTTCTACTATTGAATAAACCAAAAATAATAACCCCAATAAAATATAAACTCAATAATAAATATTTTTGGATTAAACCAGCGACGTAAGTTGCTGTTAAACGCAGCGACCGGTGACAAAATCGCCGTTAAGCTCATCTCTAATATGCATCAAAAAAAGAATGTGGTACAAACCACGAACGCTATCAAAGATACAAGACTACTACGTAGATGGTTCATTTAAATCTGGGGCGCTCTGAATCAGTTGGAGATATCGATAGCTCGTAAATGCGAATAAAATTAAGTCGGTAACCCCTGCCCCAGCGAAGCAGGGTACGAAACTATGTACGACGTTGGCAATGTCTGTCATATGCCTTATTCGGAATGCGAAATGTAGCGGGCGTAAACGGGTTTGTGTATTTCCTAGTCGCGTTTCATCACGCCAATAGTAAGAAACACCTGCCGGCTCTTACTGTTTAACTTCGTTTCAAGGATCAAATGCATGGCGCGAAAAATCTCAGTGGACGTGGCTCGCGTTGGCAAGTCCATTAGGGGTATTAAAATATAACATTTGTGGATTTATCTTATCATAATCAGTAACTTGTCTTTGCCGCTATCTAACTCAGCGGTCTTACTCGCATTCATCCTTTCAGGTATTAATTGAGATATGGAGATTTCAACATACTTAAAATTCATATCTTTCGTTTGTGGCGCCCCTTTAGTTGACGCCATCTGGGCTGGCCCAAACATCCATAGGATTAGTGCGGCCGTAGAAAATATTGTAAATATTTGCAGAATTAATGATGTTTTAAAATTTTTGTAATATTAAGGTCTTTTCAATATATTTATTTTTTCTTGCCGGATCAATTGCAACTATTTTAAAATCAAAAAATGTATTTTATTTTTTTATTACAAGCATTTTATGACAAAATCTAATTCTGATCGTCGGTCAAGCACTAAATCCATTTAATAATAATAATAATCTTTTATGAACCGGCATTAGCTTATTAAAAAAGCATATGTTCTAAGTTATTTTACAAAAATGTTTATTGTTTTTTCTAAAGAAAGTTTTAAAGTTTTAGAAGAAAATATGTATACTTTTTATTTTACATTTAGTTTACTTTTGAACAAACTACTTTCTCAAGCAGGGAAGAACTAGCAATTTTTAAATATTACAACATGATCAAAGGCTTAACAATGTTAATTTTTAGATACCTTTTATCTTAAACTAAAAAGAGTGCTCTTGCTTGACATCGATAAATCAACTGTTTACAGAAATAAAATATCATGGTTGTTTTTACATTATACAAAGTGTTTTCTAATTGTGCATTAATATTAAATCAATTTTGGGTCCATTTTAAGAAAGAAAACTTCCTTATGAACGTATATCCTAATGTAACTTTGAGATACAGGGTGGTAAAATTTTAAAATAGGTAATTTATTCTTAAAACCTGTGTACCACTTTACAGATATTTTTGTGAAATTAGGCATCTAAAAAAGTACTATCTTGTCAGCTTTTTAGTATGCACCATTTTTATTTCCCGCAGTGGCGTTCATTACCTGGGTTTGACTTGCCTATTTTGGCAAATGAAAAAAATGTGGCACACTAAAAATGGTTCTGGATACAGATACAAGTATGCCAAATATCATTGAAATATCCACAAAGTGTGTACAAATTTAATAAATAAATAATTTATTTTTTGAAAATTTTACCACGTATCTCTCAGCAGTTGAAGAGATCTTTAAGGTTTTACGTTTTATAAAGTTTTCTTCTTAAAATGGACCCAAAAATTAGTTCCTTAATATTAACATTACAATTAACCCACATAATTTTAAAATACCAGCCATGATGTTTTATTTCTCGTAAACAATTGATTTTATCGATGTGAATCAAGTACTAGCTTTTTTTTTAGTTAGGTTAACTATCCAAAAATAATGATATTGAGCCTTTATCATACGGGTTATTCAAAAAAATTGCTATTGTTGTGTCAGAGCTAGTCCGTCCCGCAATAGAGCTAAATAAATGATATGATTTAATGGGTTCATTTAAAAAAGACTTATCTAGTAACCATCATGTCAAAAAATATTAAATTCGCCTAGTATTTAAAAAGTGTTACCTTAAACAAAAACGATTTTCAGGGAGGCGTCCGTTAATAATCACCTATATCTACGTAGGGGGCTCATCAGAAAAAAGGTTTGTAGAGACTGTCATAATGTTTTTAGGTTTTCTAGTAGATTTCAAAGGTGCTATGTTCAGAGCACTTATAACTATATATATACATATATATATATATATATATATATATATATATATATATATATATATATATATATATATATATATATATATATATATATATATATATATAATATATATATATATATATATATATATATATATATATATATATATATATATATAGTATAATAATAGCATATATGTATATATATATATATTTGTTTATATATATATATATATATATATATATATATATATATATATATATATATGTATATATATATAAAGCATGTATATGTACATATATATATATATATATATAATATATATATATATATATATATATATATATATATAAATAATAAATTTACCAGCCATAACAAGGAAATAAATGTGCCATTTATGACATTATGTCATAAAATCTCAGCATTTCTTAGAATTTTTATATCTAAGTGTACTTTAATATAATTTCTAAGTATTATTAAATTTTCAGGTTAATTTTAATAAATAATTTCATCTTAAAAACGGTGGTGGATTTGACACGAAAAGTGAAAGCTGTTTTAAATTTCTTGAGTTTTTATTATTTTTCCTATTTTGTTTGTGATCTGCAGTTCATACAGGTATCCCAATGGATAGCGCACACCCGTTTCTGTACACTCGGAGCCAAGACTGAAGTGCTACTCTCTTTACAGCTTATGTACGGATAGGTGGCAGAAGTACCCCTAACAGCACTAACTTTTTAATACATAGATTCGCCACAACAATGTGGAGCATATTTTTAAGTTTAAGGGTTTTTTAATATGATATTTAAAATACGTGTTTATTTTGACGAATCAATTACGCTCAAAAATAATATTTGGGAGTTTCCTTCTGATACTATTTTCTAAATTCAAAAATAAATAATAACTTATTTTCAATTAAATAAACTTATAAGTTTCTGAAGTGTATTAAACTATTTATACATTTATTGATTTAACAAGGTAGTTTAAAAGTTTATAATAACATTTCTTCACAAAGCGCTTGAAAGTAGTTTGTTCGTAAATAAATTAAATGTAAAATAAAAGTATGCATATTTTCTTCTTAAACTTTAAAGCTTTCTTTAGGAAAAAAATAATAAAACATTTTGTAACAACTTAGAAACATAGAAGTTTTTTTAATAAGCTAATGCCGGTTCATAAAAGATTATTATTATTAAGTTGGATTTAGTGCTTGACCGACGATCAGAATTAGATTTTTGTCATAAAATGTTTGTAACAAAAAAAAAAAAATAAGTAAATTTTTTAGTTGCATAAATGGTGCGAATTGATCCGGCAAAAAATATATTGGAAAGACCTTAATATTACAAAATTTTAAAACATCATTCATTAAATATTGAGTACTTTCATGGCCGTATAATCTATGGGCTGTTTGGGCTACAGCCCAGAGGCGCGTAGCAAAGAAGAACACAAACGTAAAGATAAGGAATTTTTAAGTATGCTGAAATCTCCATATCTCAAATCGCGCTTTTGAAAAAGTTTTCTTTGCTAAATTACTTGAAGCATTCTAGTTTATTTGGAAATTTTTATTAAGTATTTGTTTTCAAATTTTTGATTTTCGGAATTGCTTGTTTTAATATGGGTTCTATGTACTTTTATGCGTTTGGCAGATGATCTAAATTTTTAACTATTGTCTAAGTGGACGACTTAGAAAGTGACATTTAATGTTATTTTATTTGCAAAACCAGTAGCCAAGGCCGTAGCCAGTGGGGGGTCAGGTCTGCCTTTGAGAGATTTTCACAAAAAAAAAAAAACTATAAATACAAAAAAATAATACAACAGATTTGTAATATTATAATATTAAGAAATCTGTGCTACTACTATAATCAAATATTATTTAATGCTAGGTCATGAGGCGGAAAGCAAATCATTGAGTACAAACGCGTGCGGGCAGCGATATTCAGTTTTAATTTGAGAGTATCGTAGAGTTGCAGCGTTAGAATCAGAGGTTTCAAACTTGGTTGCAGTATCTTTTAATATTATACCCAGAGTAACCCAACGAAAGCACTGCATCTATTTGTAGCTCTCCTGTTATATTTTGAAAAAGCGCTCGGACCTGTCAATTTTGATTTTAGGGGGACGTCTCTTCATCTATGGCCCCAATACAAATTGGTTCAAAAAAAGAAGATATTTGCGTTGTACTTACAGATTCTCCAAAGGTTATAAGGATTTTGTTAATAAAGTTTATACCTATCTTCAATCGTTTGTAAAGCTATTAACGATTATAATAAAATTCAAGGAAAATAGTGATAATAAGGAAATATCGTAAAATAATCAATGAGGTTTCCATAGTAACAAGACTTTAAAATTAAAAACAACCCTCCGAGGAATTAAAAAAAAAACAAAAGAGACCTACAGTCATATGCAAGTCAAAAGGTAAAATAAAAATTAATTTTCTATAAAGTAGGTGGTAGTAATAATAAATGCTAAAAGTGTTGTCCATTATAGCGGAACAATAAAGATTTTGTTTCATATCATTACCACATTTTTCAAGCATGTATTAAATTATTTGTCTACGTTCAGCCGTAATCCGCTCCACAGAGATCTTGATGAATCCAGCTGTGCTAAATCTTAGTTTTCAAATACCCCCGAGAGAAGAAGAAGTAATCTAAAGAAATTAAGTCCGGGAGATCCCGGCGATCACTCAATAGGCCTCGTCTGCCGATCCGTGGTTGGGAAATGCGTGTCAAAAACCTTATCGTACTGAAGCCGTATTTGATGGTGCACCATCTTGTTGGAAATGAATATCATTTCATTAGAATTAACGGTATTTTCTATTATTATGCGGTAATTCGTGGCTTTAACGCATTACTTTTCTAACATGTCAGAACATCTTTTGCCCGTCAAGTTTTAGGAATAAAGAAAAGGTCCTACAATAAGATTCGCAATTCCGGCCCGCATTTATTTTTAGGAGATTGCAGGTTGTACCTCTCGAAACAGATATGGTTGATCCTCAATATTGACAATTATTTCTATTACAGCACAATGTAAATCGATGATACACTCATCCGAGAAACAAATATTAAATAACATATTTGCAGTGATTAAAAGTTGGGACACAATCGTCTTCATTAAACATGGACAAGTTTTATCTTATACGGGTGGGGAGTGCATGTGGTCTTTTCCAAATTCTCTGTGCTGTAAAGCGTTTTAAATCTAGTGCGCCAGTCCCAGTTACTTGGGTGTTGTCAGAGTGCTACGTGTTTAGCACTGATAATTCTTAAGAACTTCATTTCTAACTAGTCGAGTTTTTAATGGCGATTACGCGAATAGATAAAGGTCAGTTTCTTCAAATTTTCTCATTAATTAGCCCCATACTCATCGTTGATATTTTTGTCCAAATGTAAGCATTAAAAAACTTTCGGATGGTAGCTCTCTTTAATGCCCCATTTGATAATAGAGTATTATTATTTTGTATATTGACTGAATAAATTATTGTTTAACATTTTATCAGAACTAGATAGGTTACAATTTGAAACCAAAGACAAGTTTCCTATGACATACGATGACACTGATGCTAGATGTTTTGATGGTATCCATGAATTATTTTTAGCCGTGCAATCGATTATTATCATTGTTGAGTTAAGGATTGTTCAGATACAATATAAACTTAGAAAATAACTTTGCAACGATTAAAGATAGGTATAAACTTTATTAACTAAGGTTGCTAAAAACGTCTTGATATAATCCAAGAATTTGCTAAAAAATGGAGTTTCAATTTAAAAATCTTAAAGTGTAATACATCATCTTGTTGCTGGACTGCCTGTATTGTCGGCTATAGATAAAAAGAAACTGCATAAAAATCAAAGGTGCGTGTCCAGAGCGTTTTTCCCAAAATATACCAGAAGTCACAAATAAGTGCGACATTTTCGTTCGTACCTGTATGTAGTACCCCGAAAGAATGGCCCAATATTGAGTCGATACCCCAGACACAAAAATTGCTTCCCAAAATTGTTACAATGCACCCAGCTTTACTGATAGCTGTGTATTAACACGTTTTTCGTCCTGGTGCAAATCACAAAGGCTTCAAAAGCCGAGTTGCCCATAGTTCTTGAAGATTATAAAGTGTTATTTACATAAAAATAAACCCAAATTTTGCATATTCAGCAAAAAGGTAAGAAAACTATTTTAATAAACAATAGTGTACCGATTTCATATTAAAATTATAGGTTATAAGTAGACATTGCCTTACTTTAAACAGACCGGCCGACTTCGGTCCGCGACGTCCGTATTTAGGAATCTTGAGCTAGCTATATTTTAAGGTATTGCGCATGCGTAATCACCTGTCAAATGTCACCAGTCACCCATCACCTGTCACATGTCAAATATCAAATATTTAGGAATCTTGAGTTGTTAAAGTGTTACGTCATGTGGGGCCCCACGCTTGGGCGGGGGTAGGCGTGGGGCACCACGCATGCAGGAATCTTAACCTAACTATATATTTATGTTACCATAATCAAAACAATCGTCATCAGCTGTTAACGTATCTTGGATCTCGACGTCATCAGGCGAATTAAATAAAAAAGTCAAGTTTGAACCTACTAGTACTTGCTTCTGGTTCCAGCGCCTTGAACCATGCAGCCAAATGCTAAGTTAAAATGTATTGATTAAAACGTCAAATTACGTTAAGATGTAGGTAGCACTGTGCATATGTTAAAATAACGAGTCTAATAACTCACATACATAGGTTAGGCGTTAAAAATGGCGCTGTCAACTGTCACTTGTCAAAAACTGTAGGAGCCCTGCTCTTAAAATACTGTGCAATACCCGATGATATTTTGTGTTAAATATATAGAAACGTTATAAGGTATATCTTCAATTATTAAAAGTATAGCCACGTTATTACGTAACAACATATGGCGTTGGTTAAAGCCCCGGTGATGATTATATATATATATAGAACGTTTAGCATGTATAAATAAAAATTAGAGCGAACCAGGAAAATAGGCCTAGATATACCAAAGCCTAGCAATATATAGTGTTGTTTAAAAACCCCGATGATAATGGTAGCTGATTAAAATCAGAAACGTTGTTTACTTGGGCTAAAAAGGATATATATTACTGAAAATTATAAAATTATACCGTTCGATTAACACCGGAACCGTTGATGATGAGATGATGGAGTAAATCGAAACGTTGTTTTATAGAACATATACGTTTGGTGTGCAAAAGTATGGCCGCACCGGGTGTGCGTAGCAGCAATATGGCGTTAGTTAAAAACCCCGATGGTGGTGATGCTGGTTAAATATAGAAACGTTGAGCATATGTTAAATAAAAAGTAGAGGCTCGAACCAGGAAAAAAAATAGACCTAAGTGCCGTAGTAATATGAGTGTTAGTTCAAACACCGATGATGAGGATGTTTAAATAAGTAAAACGTTGTTTTATCATTAGTTAGTGTAAATATACATGCAAAAAATAGCGGCTAACATATCTAAAATAATAATTAAAAAAACATTCGATTACCGGGTAATCAACGTGTAAAATCCAAATAAATTAGGCACAGCTAAACAAGCTCATAGGCCGCTCGGATACAATATAAATAAAAATAAGGTTGCTATCCTAAATTTACAAATTAAATATGTTCTTAACCCATAATACACAGCCAGGTTAAAAAAGATATACAATTGGTTGATAGAAATATTTTATATCTGAGTTTTAAATTGCCAGCATAGGAGCTAAAAATTATGGCTAATACATTTAAAAATTATTTAGCAAATTATGAGGCCAATACACTAAAAAAATCTTTTATTCAATTCAGGATGTTAAAACATACGTATTACAATGTTAGTTTAATATTACCATAAAGCCTTTTAGTACCACTATGTATATCTTTTTTGTTAATATTTCGATTGAAATAATTTGTTACCTTCTAATTCAGTATGTTAAAACATACTTATTGATGTTTAAATTTAATATTATCTTAAAGCCTTTTGGCAACACTATATATATAACTTGCTTATTAATAGATTTAGATAATTGTTTTATTCTAGTGGGATGTTAAAACATACATATTTGATGTTGAAATTTAATATAAACGGCCTTTTGCAACACTATGTATCTTTTGATATCAACAGATTTAATAATTCTTTTTATTCTAACTCAGATGTTAAAACATACATGTCCAAATTTAATATTGGTACATAAAGTCCTTTTTGTCATCACTACATGCATATATCTTCCTTTTCTGTTTATCATACGATTGAAATAATTCGTTTTAAATAAATTCTAATTTTCTCCACCATCTAATATCAAGTGCATTTTCAGTCAAAATAGCTGAACTTAATTACAAAAACATTTATACAATTTAACAACAACTTATACAGCGTTTTAACTAAAAATTAAAGTACAACTATGCTTTAAATATTCTTTTAAGTAAATCATTAATCAGTTTAATTTAAGAAGTATGCGTTTCAATAAATAGTTAAGTTAAATCATTAAGTATTAGGTACAACAGTAAACATGTAATACAGGAGTTACCGGAATAGATGTTTCACTGGTATTTGAAACAATCATTTAGTAAGTTTGTTACATTAATGCAAACAGCCATCAGCATTTATAGGTATAAGGGTCAGAAGGGCTTTGTTGCTATATTTTTGGAAAATAAATAAACAAGATGCAATCATACAAAATTTTATCTCTCTACAAAAATAAATGCCTTTCAACTCACAGAATATTGCAGTGTTAATTTTCACTTAAAATAGAAATGCAATGGGAAATTATAAGTTTATTCGCTTATTTTTCAAGATAGCAGCGCATTTTCCAAATAACAGTATTTTTAATAACAGCCCTGTTTCAAATAACAGCCTGTTTTCAAATAGCAATATAAATATTTTCAAATATGGCCTGTATTTTTAAATAAACAGCCTGTTTTCAAATAACAACCGCAATATTTTTAAATAAACAGCACTGTTTTCCAAATCTTATTTATTTTTCAAATAACGTCCTGTATTTTCAAATATAGCCTGTTTTTTCAAATAACAGCCTGTTTTTCAAATAACAGCCCACATATTTTCAGTAACAACCCTGTTTTCCAAATAACAGCCCTGTTTTTCTCGAAATAACAACATGCATGTAGTACAAAGTAGTACCATTACAAAAACTTATGTTTATGTTTGGTATATTTTTATGTTTAACATGTTTATGTTTTACTATATTTATATTTAAACTTATGTTTTATGTTTTATGTTTTTATGTTTTAAACTTATATTTTTATGTTTTTATGTTTAAACTCTGTTTTTTATGTTTAAATATATTTTTATGTTTTAAACTTATGTTACATGATATTCTCTCCAGACGAGTCTGCGTTCGCTAGCGACGCGAAAAGAGAGAACGAATGCCTGTAAAGGAAAAGACAAACCCACGTCATGTCCCGTATTCCCGTGTCCGCGACGTAAAGGTTACCTCAAGGTGGGACGTTGATAACTGTTCCCACGCTATCTTAAGCGTATCTGATATGAATAAATTATAATCCTTTTGACTTCAACCAATCTACAAGACAGTTGTAAAACCTGACGTCATTTAAAATATCACTAAAAGCATAAGTTTAAAACATAAAAAACATAAGTTTAAAAACATAAAAAACATGAGTTTTAAACATAAAACGCATAAAAACATAAAGTTTAAAACATAAAAAACATTAAAAAAACATAAAAACATAGTTTAAAGCGCAAAAACATAAAAAAACATAAAACATAAGTTGCTCCTCTGCCGCTTTCTTAAAACATAAAACTATAAAGTTTTGTAAATGGTACCTTTACCACTTTTTGTTGGCGTATGTATTATTCTGGAAGAAGCACTTAAGGTTTGTGGTGTGGCCACTGGGGCTGTGTTACAAATCCCAGGTGTTCTTGCTCAGAGACAGTATTTGGGCTGGCATTGTTTGAAATACAGGCTGTTATTCTTTGTCAGACATCATTGGGCGCGGTGCTATTGTTCCATCAGGGCTGTTTAACAGCAGGCTGGTATTCAAGATAACGAACGTTATTCGCGCTATTCAATCATTGGAAAAGTATGAACTTGTTCGACAAACTGTTATTCAGCTGTTCATTTGGGCTTGGTCATACAGCGTAAGCAGTAAACTCACATTTTACCCATTAGATTATTTTGCAAAGTCAATAACAAATATGTTCTGTGAAGTTAGCATGTTCCGTAGTCAGAGATAAGAATTTTAAGTGTGATCCATGTGTTATTCATTCCTCAAGTACTTGTGCGTAAAACTCACTAACGACCCCATATACCATAAATACTTCTTTAGATAAATGTAAGCTTACTAAATGGTTGTTCAAGTTAATTGTTATCGTTTGTAGCTGAATTTTAATTAGTTCTGTACTATGGTTGATCTGGACCAACTTGTATCTTTCAAAAACTATAAACCTTACTTTAATGGTTGCTAAAACTGTTAAACATAGTTATTACCCTAAGTCAGATGCATATAAGATATTAAACCAATATAAATGTTTTTAATTAGAGATCTTAGCAAAGTCTAATTTGATGGTGGAAGAATTGATTGTTAAAAACAATTATTTCAATCGTAGTGATAAATAAAGAAAAGTTATAAATAGTGGTGACAAGAACTTTATACCAATATTAAATTTGGATACATGTATGTTCTGTATATCTTGAGTTAGAATAAGTTATTTAAAATCTTGTTAAATCGTAAAGTCTGTACATGTCGCCAAGCATGTGTTAGTAGGCGTGTTTTAATATCACAGGTAGAATATAAAAACATTATCTGGGTCATTATGAGAAGTGAGTTCACATACATATAATGTTATAAAAAAATACCCAGAATCAATGTAATTAAACATCAGATAAGACGTGTTATAACATAATGAATTAAATAAAATAAATTATTCAATCGAAATATTAATCTTTCCACATAATCAACTCAGAGCTTTTATGGCAATATTAATAAACGTACGTATGTTCTTATCTGGAATTGAATAAAAAAGTTTTAATTGTGTTTGCCTCGTAATTTACACTTTTAAATGTGTTAGTTGCAATTTTTGGCTCTGTTATTTGTTGAGCTTAAAACTCAGATCAGTAATATCTGTCAATCCGTTTGTATAATTTTATTTTAAGTTGTCAACTCGATCATCAAGATAAAGTATATTGGTCAAAGTCAGGGATAACGGCAACGTTTTTTAATGTAACCGAGCGCTATGAACGTTCCCAATCAGCGATACAGGATCTCTCGCTATTACCGGTAACTTGAATGGATTTTAATTATTGTTTTAGATATATATATTATATATTTATAATAACGTTAAACGTTTGTACATTTAAACGCATCCTCAAATAATCAGTGTTCAACCAGCACATATAATGACCCGCTACAATATCAATTAGGTCTATTTTCTGGTTCAGAAGCCTCTGCACGAGCCTGTAGCTTCAACGTTTTCTGTTAACCGTAATCATCATCATCAGGGTTAACTAATATATGTTGTTACATGTTCGGCGGTGGCCGTACTTTTAATAATTCAAATCATATGTTAAACATTTATTGTTTCGTTTTACCATCATCTTTATCAGAGGTTAGTTCTTCAAGTCGTCTTTGTTTTCATCATCCCGAGACGGCTTGAAGTGAAGCAGCGGTTTTGTTTGGCCATAAATCATCGAGGCACCATCTTTCTATATATTGCTGGTATAGTCCTGTTTTCACCGGTTAAATCTCGTACCATCTTAAACGTTTTCTAATATATATAATCATCGTCGAGGTTTGCAACTGGCGCCAATAAATGTTGGTATCAGCAATTCGACGGTGGCACTTTCGCGCAATGGTGACGTTCGCAGCGTTTTATATGTTCAAACCAGTCGTCGTCGTTATTACCACGAGTCACAAACTAACCCCGGTTACTGACAATCGACGGTTGACGAGCGCCACCTTCGCTGTAGTAATCAATGTTGAGCTCCCGTTATTACAACTGCACAGTCATAAGAAGTGTCTCTACACCGTTTAATCGGCTATTTTTAACCAACCCCAGCTGCCATGGTCGACGTTAGAGCAAGCCAGTGGTTCATCGGACTTTTTAATGGTATAATGTGTCGAGATCAAAATCTTTCTCGGCGATGTCTTATTAGGTAATCAAATCATATGTAGTTAGGACAAGGTCTACAGATGTGTAGTGCCACGCCACAAGCCTTGAACACAAACGTGGAAAGCATGTGTTATGTCTACAACCCTAAGATTCTAAATAACATTTTGACATGTGACAGTGTTGGGTGACTGATGACAATTTTGATCAGTGATACTATAATACTGTGCTAAGATATGGCTGGCCCAAATTCTAAATAATGTTTGTGGACCGAGTCAGCCACAATCTGTTAAAAATAAAATAATATCTACTGATATAAAAATATGGTGTTAACTATTATATTATGCGGCCAAGAATTATTAGTAACGGGTAAATGGGTAAGATCTCACCGGTTCATTTGGCGGGTTAAATATTGGGTGGGCCAATCTTTGTTTTTTTATTTATTTTATAAGTTATAAGTCTTATGTGTATAAAGTAATCAAAAGTCAAAAGTACAGCTAAATAAAACCAAAAAGTTATTTATTTTTAGTAAATATAGTAGTTTTCAAATATAAACCATTTTTAGTAAATATAAAAAGTGGTGGATATGTATAAAAAATCAAATTGTTAATAGCCCACTTATCTAATTCAAAGAAAATATGCACAGCTTAACCAGCAATAACTCCAAAATATTATTTGTAGTTGCTATATAAAACAGATTATAGGTATTACTTTAATGAAAAAAACTGAGCATAAAAAATCAAGAAATGGATAAAGCAAGTTTAAGTATTTTAAGTAAAATTAGCCAGGAATGCCAAATTAACTCTCTATGTTTGATAAATAAGCCAGTAAAGTAAGTGATAATTATTGCCTTGTATGCCCTTATGTTTTTTGTTTAATTAACTGAAATAATCTTAATCAAAAACTCTTTCTAGAGTGTATTTTACTTTTTATCTGGCGTACTGGTCAAAAATTAGATTTATGCGGTATTTCCTAATGAGGCTTGTTTTTGGGTCCATTACCTCTTAAAAAAATATTTTGTATTAATATATGTCCTAAAGGTCCTAAATTCTTAAACGCCCGCGTTTAAGAATTTTTTGTTTTAATGTCTTCAGTATGGCCCAAGATATTTTTGTCAATAAGGTACATCTTCTATGCATTATTACGGTATTTCTGCAGAACTGCCGCCAGAAAAAAAAAAATGAGGGGGTTAAGTTAATTAAAATATATCTCTGCATTAAATAATTTTAACGGGAAAAATGGTACATACCGCTTTGTCTTTATGTAAAAATTATTTTAAACACTTATTGTTTTCTCAAGCTCATCTGACCTTATGATCTTTATTCGTTTAACGTACGACTTTATCAAAATAAAATTCCATTATTATTAGGTGATGAGGAAACTTCTCACTCAGTTTTCCACCCTGCTTGCCATTTAAAGGACTCGTGTGAAATCTTGGGGTCTTATAGGTCATATGGTACGTTTCGAGTTCTGGGCGGTAAGTCAGTTTTCCTTCTTACTCTTCCTTCTTTCTCTTTTAGTTACTATTCTTTCTCTTCTTATTTTTTCTTACTCTTTTTTCTTCTATAGTAAATTTAGGAAATAATGATGATATGGCACATCCAAGCGTAAGTTATCCGGAAATTAAAATACCCTCATTCGGTTCTCAGGTGAGGTACATTGAGGGCCACCTAAAAAAATCTGATCGTTTACAAAAATGTGGAGAAAAGCTAACTCAACTAAATACTGTTCGCATTATCATCAGTCACTCCAAACCCACCACCCATTTCTTGTAGAAACCCAAATAAGACCAAAACAGCAACCAACCACCTCCTTTTCCCAGGTTTAAATGAACTTAATTTTCTTTTTTTCGCCCCCCCTGCGGCGTTGTGCTTACGTTTGCCGATCTGGCTTGTGTGGGGTTTGTCACCTGAACCCGGGTAGGCCTGATATTCTTTGCTCAAACTCACTTTCAGATTTCTAAATCATCCGGGATTATTTCCTTTCATAAAGATCGAAATATTCCCAGTTTCCTTTGGGCCCCGATAATCGTTCTGGGGAATTTTATTTTCCCATATGGGATTGCTAGGCTCTACAACGTACAGGCAAAACGGAAAAATTTTAAATTAGCACCTCGCTTCAATCTATTAGAAATATCATTCCGGGGTTTCCCACATAATTTTGGCCCTGATCTCTTTCTTACTTCCTCCCCGAACTTTTAAAGGCATCATAACTGCTCCTTGGTCGCCCTCTGCTTTTTTTGGTCACCGTATCCCTCCACATTTTGGGCCACTGAACGCATGCCGCCAGAACCGTCTGGCACTACAACTCGGCCGACTGGGATGGTCTGAAAGATTTCTTTGCCAGGTACCCTTGGGATCCTACCTGTTTTCTCCACGATCCTTCCAAAATATGAAACAAATTACCGAAACAATTCAATTTTAGGCATAGAGACCTATATTCACACAAAAGAACCCCCCCGCATCCACGTGGTTTCTAAATGATTAAAAGCCAGATTTTTAAAAAATTAAAAACAAAATTTTCTTAAAACCCCCAAAATCGAAATCGAAAAAGGCAAACATAAAACAAGAAACCCAGTTAATCAGACCATCTCAGAAGCAAAGACCGTTTTAACAATCGGATAAAAGATAAATTTTCTTTTGCCGAATGGAGTAAATTTTCCCGCCCTTTTTAAAAATAAAAGGGGTCAAAACTTTTGCACAAATTCTTCTCCACTAATCTCTGAAGATGGAATTTCTCTACCTCCAACGAAAAGCCGGGAAAATTGCCAAACAATTTGGTGCCAATTCTCGCGGTCCTCTAATCTCCTCTTCCAACAGTTGTCTGTTTCTCATAAAAAGTGATATCATTTTAAGTCAAACGAAAAAAGTATTCTTTTTTCTCTAATACTAAAAAACGTTTGGGGTGGTGAAACCCCCGCAATCCCTCCAAAAAAAGTCTGACTTTTCACCCATCCTAACTCGCCCCTCCCAATCTTACGACACGGGCATTCCCCGGAGAGTTGGAACACGTGTGTAAACCCGTCCCAAAAGGGTCCAAAAATCTCCCTTCTAACTATAGACCTATATCTCTTCTTTCAGTTGTTTAAAGTAATGGAAAATTCTATTCTTTAAAACCAAAAAATATCTGGAAAAAAAGATCCCTTTATGATAGAAAATATGGATTCCCCTCACAGTAGATCCAAGCTGATTTTTTTCCTTTGTCTCACACAACTGGAATAAGTCCCCTTTAGTTTCAGGAACCCAAAGTTGCTCTTGACATATCCAAACCGTCAGGTCGTGATGGGCTTCTTAACAAACTTCCCTTACGGTCTTCCACCTAACTTTTCTCTTGGCTTTCCAGTTTCCTTTAATCGACGTATATCAGTTAGTGTGGGTATTCTTCGGCTTCTAAAAAAATTTGCTCGGGGGCCCCCGGGCTCATTTACCCTTTTTTTCTACACTTAAGTCTTCTTCTCCACAATCAATCCCATTCATAGTTTTTGAAATGTCCCTCCCTTCTAGTATTAAATTTTTTTGACCCCATGTAATTCTGACTTGAAAACAAACGAGGGCAATGGGTATTCTTTCACAAGACCTCGAACTTTTCTTTGGTTGGGGCCAAAAAACTTGTTCATTAAATGCCTCAAAACCGTCAATTTTCTGTCCAAAGTCTGCCAAAACTCATCCCTTTCATATGAGCGGAAATTCTACAAAAAAAGTCGTTTAATTTATCGGGGTTCTTTTAGAATAACCTAACTAGCACAAAAATTTCATCCATAGCCTCAGCAGCTTCAAAAAGCCCATTTCTTCCCAGGCAATATTTTTTTTCTTCCAAACTGCACCTTACATCCCAAAACAGATTTAGAAATTGTTCTCATGTCTGGGGGAAAGTCGTCCCCCAAATTAATTCTGGAGCCCATTCAAAAAAAGAGCGTTGTCATTAATGATCCAACCCCCAAAGGTTTCTTTTTTCCCACCGTCGAGCTGTAGGGGATCTGTCGCTCTTCTATGGTTTTTTACCTTTTTCCAGTTTGGGCCCGTTTTTTTTTGGGGCCCCAAAGAGCAAACGTAGTGCAACTTTTGATCCTTTAAACTCAGTTAAAAACCCCCAATTCCCCTTTTTCGTTCCTTTATCCTAGAGGTCAAAACTGGGGCTTTCCCCGTCGGTTTTTTCCCTTTTCCTCCCAATCTCCAAATTTTAAGTCCCTTGGAACAAACTCCCCTCACCCTTAAGGACCCAGATTAGTACTTACATCCTTTTGGACTGTCCCATGATAAAAAAATCATTTGGGGATCAGGGATTAAAAAGCTTCTAGTAGCTAAAAGCATTTTTTTTAAAACCTAAACCGTCTTATAAATTGTCCAATAGTTTTCCGTTTTAAAATCATAAAAATTAATTTTTTTTAAACCTGGCTCATTTACAATTCTGATTTAAATATGTTTATGATAAATTTGTGATAATTCTGCCTGGAAGCCAGGTGGTTTCTGAAGTCAGCGAATTTTTATAGGGCCCGAAAAGGGTTTTTATTATTTTTTAAAAGGTTAAATATGGATGGGGGGGTCTGTCCCCTCTGGTGCTAACACATTTTTAAATTTTTAGGGTATTGATTTGGCGAAGGGATCCCAAAGGGGTTTTGTTTACTTATTTTGCCCCAAAGTTTCTATTTTGACAATTTGGTAACATCCTTTTTTTTGGTTATTCATATTTCAAATTACATTTTAAACATTAGCAAAAAATAAAGAAAAACCCCTTTGTAACTGAATACTTATCCTGCCCTTGCTGACTTGTTATTTTCATAAAACTAACGCAAATTTTTGTGTTGAGCTGCGGGGAAAAAAACCATGTTTTATCCCCGACGTAAAAAGAAAAAATCCTGTGATTTTTTTTGTTTTTTTTTTTCCTAAATATAACAAAATGATAAACTTAAAATGACCTTGACCCTAAAGTGATGGGATAAAGGGGACCCCGGATGCGTTTTTTTAACCTTATTAAGTTTTGGCTTTCGGCGTCATCTGTTAAAACCCAAACCCAATTCAGCGCAAAAGTGAAAAAGATGGGATCTGTAAGACCATATTATGGTGATATTATTGTAGAAAACAAGTATGAGACGTATAAAAAAAATCTTGTTTTATAAAAAAAGAAAATCAAATGATAAATTTATTTGAAACAAAATAATCAAACAAAAGCATATCATTTTTAACCCCACCTTCATGTGATTTGCATTAGGTGTTTTACAGAATACTGCTATTAAATTTTTTTAAATTTTTTTCTACTTCTTTAAATTTTTTAAAATTTTATGGGCGTCCTGTTGCTATCTTTTGATCCCCCTTTTCACACCGGTCGGTTTTTTTGTCGATAAATAGTTCCTTTGAAGCATATTTCTATTTAAAAATTTTTTCCAATTTTCCCATAAAATGAAAAGTTGATATGTAGTTTTTTTTTTTAATTGACTTTTTTAAAATTATTCAAATGGGACATATCTATATTTTTCCCAGCTATGTCCGCAATATTTTTAAAATTAAAGCATGCCTCAACTTCAGTTTCACCACCTACAATCAAATTAGTGACAGTGGAATTTTCATAAGTTTGCCTAAAAAAATTATAGGTGGTTTTAAAAATCATGGATTGGAAAAACTACCACAACTAACCACACTATCCAGTTTTTAAATGAACCCCAAAAAAATTTGGGTATTCAATTACTGATATCATTGAGTAAACTTACGTCACTAAAATTTGTTCTAACCGCAGTAATGAAATTTTCAAACCGAATTTGCCCCCTTTTTTTTGTTTTTTGTGTACCGGTGTTATTTTCGTTTATCTTGTAAAGAGAATATGCCTTTTAATGCATAGAAATGGTACTAGGTTTCACAAAATATTTAGGTTCATATAGAATTAAAAAAAATCCTAAAATTTTTTTGGTAGTTTAAAAGTTATAATTTTTTTTCCAAAAATGACCTAAAATAATTTTCTAAATATTAGCATGTTATTAATAGTGCTCCGTTAAGCAATGCACAAAATTGTTGGAATTGTTGATTTTTTGTTTAAATATAGTAACCCAAATATATGAAAAACATGTATAGAATTATATTTTAGTAAAAATATAATATGCAAGAAAGAACTTATTAAAAAAAGAAACGTTATTTTTTCGATTTATTTGAAAAATCGATTTTTATTTAAGCAGGGTGAAAAACTTTTTTTTTTTTATTAAGGGGGGTAATTTTAATTCTCTGGATAATAAACCACTTAATGTTTTTTCATCAACGCAGCAGAACGTATAATTCATACCATTTACAAGATTATCAATACCAGCCTTACAATAATAATTTCAACATCACAAAGTTACGTATATTAAATTCAGTTGTCAAACAGATTTTCGGTTGGTTTAACCGTAAACGACAAGGCATCACACTTAAAAGCACGTAATTCACCGCGTAATATAACGTTTTCGTATATGTTATAAATTTACAGTTTTAGTTTGAATGTAAACCATTTAAGCCCCGTCATAACAAAAATTTTAAGTTATTGAATATGATAGCTTTAAGAATAAAATTAAAACAGAAAATGCGTTTAAAAAATTTTAAAAATTATAGGTTGGTAAGCATTTATTTTACATAGAAAACTTTAGTTTATTAAAAAAACAAACTAGTTCACAATAAATATTTGGGTTTTACGCAAGATATAGGGATTTAATTTTAAATTTTACAATTTATTTTTTTTTCAACACTGTTTAAATGTATTATTAAAAATTTTTAATAGATAATAACATTATTACCTCCCCGTAGTAATGATCCATTACCCCGGGGTTATTACTCACTTTTGATGCCTCTACATGGGAATAAACGCACTATACACGCCTTTAAGAGTCAATAAGCACTGTCTAACATATCTAAGTTTCAAAAACCTTTTTAATAATGGTCAATATCGAAAAATAAGAATTATTAAAAAATTTTTATTTTTCTAAAGAAAAAAGTTCCTTTTCACAATCCTGGCCCTTATAAGATAGTGTTTAAAAATAATAGTGTGCTTTGCCTGACAGAAAAATTGCTTTGACATCTGTTTTTACGGTACTTTGACAACCAATGTTATTTACAACTGACGCCATTTTTTGATCTATGAATATTTTAAAAAATTTTTCGTTCGTTCAATAAATACCTAGAAAATTTCCTGTAAGAATAAGGCTGAAATCAGTGACGATGAAATGGAAACTGGCACCCACCCGAAATTACAGAAGAGGAACACGGCGTGCTATAATTTATTACCAGAAAAATCAAGAAGCAAATACGAAGCTGTTTATAATTTGTTTATGGACAAAAAAAACCAAAACGCCAATTCATTTTCCGAAAATGTCTTTTTGGTTTTTTTTGAAGAACTTTCCCATAAAAAAAGTTTTCTTCCTTATGGACACACTATTCTATGTTGGAAGCACCCTGGGTTTAAAAACATGATGTTCAAAAAAAAATATTCGAGTTTTTTTAAAAGAAAGTGGGGGATGCCAGGAAAAAAAAAAAATTTTACCCTGAGAAAATCCATAAATTCATCGATGAGGCACCAGAAAAAGATCATCTCGAACAAGGTAAAATTTAAAAACAACGCATCTACCCCCTTTTAATTATGTTTTTTTTTTCTGAAATTTAAGGTTGCATTAATTATGGGATTACGGCGCTTGCCGCAGTACTGAGTTGCGTCTGAACATCACCGACATAAATTATCTAGGATCGCGTTTTTTTGGGAAAATTCCAAAACAAAAACAAAAAATCCAGAAAAATTTTCTGTCACTGATGTATTTATCGGATGCAAAAATATTTCAATATTCGACCAAAAATCTTTCCTGTCCAACTTCATTTTTCTAAATTATAAAAAAGGTAAATGTAGATCCAATCTATTGGAATTAACAAATTTGGATCGATGGGAAAAAGTTGCTATTTTTTTTAAAACTATCAAAATTTGAACATATACCGGCCATACGTTAAGAAGGTCGCCCCCCACCTTCGGTAGCCGGTGGGGGCAATATCACAGCTTTAAAAAACATGGTGGGTGGAAGTCCACCCAGTAGCAGAGGGCAAAGACCAATCGCCACGAAACAAAATAGACACTGCAAATAAATTTTTTTAAAAAAGTTAACGTAAATGCGAGTACGTCATCGACTGTGAATATGCATAAACTAAAAAACGAAAACGTTAATTTAAAAAATACCACGCCAACTTTAAATTTCACAAATTGTTCCCAGATCACCATAAATATTTTTAAAGAAAACGTTAGTAACTAATAATTTTTGTAATTTACCATACTGTGTTATAATAAATAAGTTTGAATAAAATAGAATTTTATTATGCAAAGTTTGGGGGTAATAAAAAACACCGATAAAGAAAATTTTTTAAAAAATTCATATCTTAGATTCTATCACGAGGTTGGTAATTAAGGTAAAATTGTAAAACAAATTAAAAAGTACTTGGGCAGGTAGATTTCTTCCTTTCTCTCATGAACTTTTAATAGGAAGTTCCGAAAAATTTAATTCAAATGCAGCTATGATAAATCATTGAAAAGGTAATTTAGACAGCTCTGTCACTTACTGTATAAAAGATAAGTCGTAGAAAAAGTATAGTATTCTACTCGCATGTAATAGCTATTACTCACGATGATGGAGTTTGCGTCACTCGCCTTCGGCTCGTGACGTAATTTATCAGAGTTATAACTATAGTTACATGCTCATTGAATAATATACTATAATTGTGTCCCTAAATTTCCTGGTACTTGTAATATACTAAAAAGTTCTGTGTCACTTTTCAAGATAGTTTTTACCAAACATTTATTCTATAGTGAACCTGCGTAAGAACTAGTGGCGCCTCTCTCGTAAGTTTTGTAAGTTCGTACGTGAGGACGAGCTGTTTATAAACATGCATTTCAATATTGACTCACGAATCATGTAATTTTTTAATAATTATTTCTTTGTAATCTTTACAAATTTAATACATTAATATATTACAATAACTTATTAAAACAATAAAGAATAATAAGAAAGTTATAATTAGGTGATTATAAGTGAAAAAAACAGCTCTAAAATAAGCCAAGATCTGGTAACACCGGCACCGGTTGTTGTGTTGTGTTGTGTCATTGTCATTATACTTACAGTAAAACTAAGTTATATATATATACAATTTTTTTCGTTTTCATTAAAACCTCATTTAATAGAACGTCAACAAAAGTAGATAAAAGCAGTGAATTGTATAAGATAAGTGTATATGCGTTGACAATAATATATATTTTATCTTTTACCATACAAACTTTCTCACTGCATAAACCGCTTGACATGGCCTCAAGGATTGCCTGATCTTTCCTCGATCAAATATGTGGACATCCTATACTGCAGGTTGGTAAACTTACATCACACTCTTTGACTTGACTTTGTCAGCACTTATATATGACTTAAAGGTAGGGTAAAAGAAAATAATATAAGAGGATCAGTGCCTAGACCTGTCAGTGACTGCATGAAAATCAAGGGTCTTTAACACAATATTAAACTTAATTCTGTTATGGATAATTTGATTTGACCTGAACACCTGATCATTTCTCAACTGTTGCCTTCTATACATGTAAAAATAAACATATTTCATTAAAATAGGTGTTTACCTTGTTTTGTCAATCAGTATTTATTTCCGATGTTTAGGGAAAATGTTTTAATTTGAAGAAAATAATGTTCTATTACTTTAATAGTTCTTGAGACATACTTGCAATCATGGGTTATATAAAATATTGTTATTAAATAAAACTATAAATATAACCTTCTTTTATAACATTATTATCTGCTTACATGTTTACCGAATAAACGACATGTATTACATTTTTTACAGTTCACCAACATGGCTATTGTTTTAGTATAGTTTAAAATAAAGTAAAGTAGAATGGAAGCTGTAGTGCGAAGTATCATTTCTTTTTAAGACTGTTTTATATCATGTAAAATGAGAAAAAAACTTTTTTCTCGAACTTAAGTCTGCAATAAATTTGTACTAAAATAAATAAATTTGTCCAGTCAACTACTAGATACATAAGTAATTTTAGTTTTTTAAAAAACTGTTACCTTTATGTTGGAAAAATTTAAAAATAAAAATAAATTATTTGTATATACAACATCAGCATTTTATTAATAAAATATCCCGCAATAAATATTAAGGCATAATTAATTACTTAACAATAGATATTATATTTTCTAACTTTTTATAGAACAATTTTGTGTTGCCAGCAATCTATATACAGATAATATAATAACTTTTTTATTAATAACTATACATTTAATAGCAGCGTACTAAATTTTTTTTGTACAAAAGACTATTAAAAAACATTTAAGGTAAAGGTAATAACAGATAATTTTGGGAAACCAGGAAAAAAATTCTATGTAAATTTCTACAGTATTTATAATTTAAAGTTGTTATTCTATGTTTAATTATATTTTGGGTTTTGTTTTGGCCTGGATGCAAATAAAAGTATGTATTTTGTCAAGGCATCATCTATTTTTTTTTTGACTCTTAAGAGACCATTGCATAGGAAGAAAAATCCAAAACATTAGAAACATTTTTTTATTAAGTTGAAAATTGATTGATTGATTGATTGATAATCTAAATACACAGGTTGAGGTTTGTCCGCCTCGACACTGCAGCCTTCAGGGCTTGTTGTATCTCTTGTGTATTTGTTTTAGTTAAAAGGTTTGACACCTTAGACAGGTGTAGTAGCCCTTTTACTGTTCTTTTCTGGTCTCCAGCTCCTGGTTTAGTGTCCACCATGAGGTTTTGATTTGTTCTCAGATGTAAGTGCAGGGCACTCATATATGATGTGAGAGGCTGACTCTTCCTCTTCGTCACATAGTCTGCAAATGGGTTCTTCTCTAAGATGCCCATAGTGTGCAAATGTTTTCTTAGGGTGCAGTGTCCGGTTATTAATCCTGTCACTATTCTAATCTGATTCCTATTTAGTTTTAGTAGTTCACTTGTCAATGCTTTCGATGGTGACTCCAACATTGATTTAGTGTGATTTTGCCTTGGAATGTGGTTCCAGTATGACTGATGTTGTGTTTGAATCCACCGATTCATGTAGCCACGAACCGAGGCTTTTGGGATTCCAAAAACAGGTTCAGGACCCACAAACATTGCTGCGGAGCCTCGCCTGGCCAGGGAGTCTGCATTTTCATTGCCCTGTTTTCCCCTGTGTCCTGGCACCCAGGAAAGTGTAACTTTGTTGTGGTTAGCCAGGTTTAGGAGGCATTGCAGACAGTTCCAAACCAACCTTGAGTTGACTTGTTGAGATGCCAAAGCTTTTATGGCCGCTTGACTATCAGAGAAGATAGTAATGTCCCTGCCCTTATATCTCCTCCTCAAGTTCTCCGAAAAAGAAAAATTTTTTTCCCCAAAAATGGCATATTTTCCGCCTGGAAAACCCAGGGGCAAAATTTTCCCCGGGAAGCATGCCATTAAAAACCTTTGAGCTCCCGGGGGAATTCCTCCCCCCGGGCTTTTTGTAGGTCTTGGTTTTCCTTTTCAGTATACCCACCAAATTTGAGTTTAAACCGGGTTTTTCGGCTTCCTAGCCCCAGAAAAGGGGGTTTTTGATTTCAGTGTATTAACCCCGTTTCCCCCTTTAATAATTATTCAAAAGGGGTTTGGGGGTTTCGGGCTGATTTGGGTGTTCCTAAGGCCCAGACACAGGCTTGCTTTTCCCCTGTTATGAACCCCCGCCTCCCCTTTTTCCTGTTCTATTTTTGGCCACCAGATAGTTGAACCGTAGGTTATCATGGGTCTTACCACAGCCGTGTACAACCAGTGCACTATGCGTGGCTGAAATCCCCAATTCCTCCCCACAGCTCTTTTGGTAGCCATTAGAGCCATTTTGCCCTTATTAATCACATTCTGCATATGTGGATTCCAGGTTAGCTTAGAGTCCAGAGTTAATCCAAGATACTTTACCTCCTGGACATAGCCGAGTGTGGTACCGAAGAAGTGAGGAGATATTAAATCATCCAGCTTCCTTCGTCTAGGGAAGGGTATTAGCGCAGTTTTGCCAGGATTAACAGTAAGGTTTTCCTTGTTGACCATCCCTCCACAATTCTCAGTGCCCTTTGCATAAGCTCCGAGGTTGTTTTGTTATGCTTCCCCACGACAAGTATAGTGATGTCATCCGCATACCCCTGGGTATAGAAGCCATTATTATTCAGTTCCACCAGGAGTTCGTCAACAACCATATCCCACAGTAGTGGGGATAGAACCCCTCCCTGTGGGCATCCTTTGACCACTGACACCTCCATTGTTTCGCTGAATAACGTTGCTTGCGCTCGTCTGCCAAGTAACATGTTGTTTATCCACCTACAAATGGTGTCGTTAACATTATGTCTGGCAAGAGCCGCGGCCATTGAGTTGAAGGAGGTTCGATCAAAAGCTCCCTCAATGTCAAGAAATGCAGCAAGCGCGATTTCCTTGTTGTTCAGTGCGAGTTCTAATCTGGTCACCAGTTGATGATGAGCAGACTCGCATGATTTTTCTGATTGATAGGCATGTTGGTTTTTGTGGAGTGGCCTCTCTGTAAGAGAGTTTTCCCTGACATACCTGTCGATCAGTTTTTCCATTGTTTTTATCATAAAAGACGACAATGTAATTGGTCTAAGTCCCTTTGCCTGGGAGCAGTCCTTACCCGGCTATGGAATGAAGACCATTTTAGTCTGCTTCCATGCATTTGGCAAATAGCTCGTAGCTAAGCTTGCACGGAAGAGTTTGCAAAGCAGTGGAACTAGGGTTTGCTTTCCCTGCTGTAGTAGTGCTGGGATTATCCCATCAGGTCCAGGTGCTTTGTAGGCTTCAAATGATTCAATTGCCCACTCAATTTTTTCGTAGGTTATGACTTCCTTTGCTACTTCCCAGTCGCTTCTTGTGGGCCGAATATTCGGAACATTGACGACTGGGTAGGTCTCATTAAGTTGAGTTTCTCTTGATCCTGGTAGATGTGTTTGGAGCAAAATCTCCAAAGTTTCCCTGCCAGTTTCAGAGTAGGTTCCATCTGGTTTTTTTAGAGTGCCAACAGGATTGACCGGATCTTTTGACAGGATTTTTTGGAGTCTGGCTGCCGTGCTGGTATTTTCAACCTCCTGGCAGTATTTCCTCCATGAACCCAGTTTGGCCTTACGGACCCGTTTATTGTATTCGGTGAGTGCAGATTGATGTTCATCCCACTCACCCGTTTTCTTCGCTCTGTTGAACAGTCTGCGGGTTTTTTTCCTTAGCTCCAGTAGTTCGTTATTCCACCAGGTGGACTTTTTCCTGGCGGTTTGCTTTACTAGAGGACAGTGATTCTGATAAGAGTTTGTAATAGCCTCCAGTAGTTCGCAGGAAGCAAGCTCTATGTCAGTAGTGTTCCTAATGCCGGTTTTGACGTTACTGCAGTTGATGGTCAGTGTTTCCTTGTATTTCTCCCAGTCCGTGCTCCTCGGATCACGGTACTCCTCCATTGGCCTCTGAAATGCAGAGATCGCCAGGAAGATGTGCCTGTGATCAGACAGCGACGGTTCCTCAGATACATACCCCCGGGAGTTACCTGGGATCGTATACGCGGAGATGCCAAAGTAACGTCAATTACCTCTTTACGGGCTCTAGTCACAAAAAATAGGTTCATTCCCCCTATTTAATACCTCTAAATTTTAAAAATAAAAAAGTCTAAAAGGTACTCACCTCTCCTGTTGTATCACTTTTCCCCAAGCAGTGTGGTGTGCGTTGGCATCCATCCCAATAATGAGCGTAGGTTAGAGCGCCTACAGAATTGCTCCAACTGGCGGAGTTCCTCAGATGGGGGTGGATCGATTGCATCATATGGAAGGTAGGTTGAAGCGAGGACAGCTTCAGTCCATACACCTTCCATGATGTATTTCAAACCTTACCGCCGCCTGGTCCCTAGAACAGAAATCAGTTAGCTTTAAGGCATGTAGTTCCTTCTTAATAAATATGCAGGATCTGACATTTCCAGAGTTGGAGTCATATATTAACTTACCTCGGCTTCGCCTAAGCCCCCAACTTTTCCTTTAAAAAGCCAAGGTTCTTGTATGAGGGCTATGTCCGCGTCTCCACGAGATAGGAGCCTGCATAGGACAGCCGTGGCTGCCCTGTTTTGTTGCAGGTTTGCTTGAAACACCCGCAGTTCCTGCAGATCCTGTTTGTGAGCTTTAGCACTCTGAAGGTGATTGGGTTTAGGCCCAGAAAGGCTTGGTAGCCCCTCTTGCCCAACTCCTTCAGGGCGTGTTGTCCATAGCAAGTACAAGGGTGATGCCCTGTTTCTCACTACGGTTGCTGATGAGCCTCCAGTCACCTGTGTTGAGATCCTTGTTTTGGATCCCCAGATTCTGGGGGATTTTACCCGGCTCCTTGTCATCAAGGAGTTCCGTGGGTATAAATGTCACAACCTTGGCAGTTTTGACAATGTCCTTAGCGTATCCTACTCTAAGGGTCGCCCCCTCCCAGGGTTGAATTTTTGGGAAATTTGTCCATTAGCCAGTCCCTGGCGTGATCGTTTACGCAGGTTACGAAAAATACCCCAGCCTGCGGGTAGCTACCCGCAAACTGTGGCCCTTCCCCGCTGGAGACTTGAAGATCTCCCGAGTCATCGCCATCTGAATCTGTTTGGACTGTTCCGCGGTGAGTTTTCCCTCCGGGAACGAGTCCAACGAGACTGCCATTTTGTGGCCTGTAAGAGCCTGTTTGAAGTTGCCCCCGTTGTTGTACTGGGTTTTACCTGTACATGCTCAGACCGGCCTTCTTGGTTTGTCTCGCACAGGGTGACGGTGTGCTGATTGCGGAGCACTTCCGATTGCCTTGCCTTGGGTTCGGTTCCCCAGACTCGGCTTTGCTGCCTGAAGGTTTCTCAGCCTCCAGATTGGCTTTGGTTTTCCTATTTGCCCTGGGCTTCCTGGGTTTTAAAAGGTTCACCTCTAGCTTTGGCCGCCTCAATTGCAAGTTTCCGGCGCTGTGCACCAGACATCCTGCACTCGAGGTTGGGCTTCCGCTTTTGCTGGGTTTCTTGAGCTGCAGGGTTAGTGCCTGCAGGTTCAAGTCCAGGGATTTACCTCAGGCGTAGGTGAGGCTTGGTCTTTATGACCTTCCTCCACCTCCATCTGAGTAGGATTGTTTTTTTATTTTTATTGAATCCATATGATTCCCACGAGTGGTGCGGAAAGGGAGGTCCATCCCAGCAGAGCCGCTTACTGGGACAAGGCTTTTACTCCAGAAGGGCGCCAGGTATTCTGGAGGGCTCGTTAAAACACATCTCCCATGTGCCACGCATCCCTTCGGCACGGATTCCTCACCACCTTGGGATTGGGTTGTAGAAGAAGAGAAGAAGTAGTGGGAAAATGAGTAGCTCCTAGCCTTTGGAAACCCAATGGCGTAGGGGCTTGGAAGAACAAGAGTTGGCCAAGGGAGGCCGATAGAAAAGATTAAAGCTTGTCTCCCAAGACTAGTTTAAGAAAGGAGAGAAGATAGGTACCAGGTATCACTAGATGTGAGCACTGGTGGTGGTCCGCGGCAGCGACCTTTGCAAAGGATTTTGAGAATTTTATCTTCTCTCACCCTACTTATAATCGCCACTAGCCAGATTCCTTGAGAGACCTGGCCGATCCCCAATCCGCCACCCGGGGACCCCTTGGTAGGTGCCACCCCCAAGTAAAGTTACAAGGGGTTTAAAAAATAATTATTAATTAAAAAATCTTTTGCATTAACCATCAACTATCCAGGTAGATCAAGTATCTTTATCATAGTTAATATCTCTCAGCTAATCATCAAGTGGCGGAACATCTTCCTTGCGATCAATTGCAGTATTATTTAGTACTGCACAGGCCACATTTACGGCTAACGACTTTCCTTATTTCAGCCTGAGACCTATGGAAAGAACTGAAAATCGTCGTTTGACAACTCCATATTGTCGTTCTACTGGATTTCTTGCTTTGTAAATATGTGTAGTTCCTCTCAATTTTATTTTATTAATAATTTGTATACAATATATGTAACTATTCTTTGAATGATAAAAAAGAAAAAATTTTTTTCGTTGCATATATGCATACATCATTATTCAAAGGCTCGTATTTTGTCTCACGTCATTAATGTCAAAAACAAGAGAAATCCACAGCATTATTCAATCAGTTTTTATTTGAAACTGTCTGTCACGAGGATTATTGTAGCACTTTTCTACACTTGTTAAAAACTGACCAAAGGGTGATAGGTTAAAAACTTTTAACTTCAAACTTTTCTTTTTCTATTCGCGTCCGAATTTTCTTTTTCTCTGGATAGCATCATTGGGGTCAGAGAGTGCTTTTTCTACAAAAAATTGTACGATGCACGCGGGTAGGTTAAATAGTTTCTAAAGGGTGTGTTAATTCATATAAAACACACTCCATGTTCACACCTGATTCATTATATAACTCTTCCAGTAGTGTGAGTCCGCAGTAGTGAAGTAAAAATCAAAATTGACTCAGGAGATAAGTAGGTATCATTCATTTTTATTTTATAGCAAAATATAATAACAAAATCTACTTAGAATTAAAAAAATATATATAACTGGATCTAGAATCATCGCTTTCTATCTGAAATCATTTAAAAATACCAAAATAGTAATATTGCAAAATATAGTAACAAAGTATAACTTTGAAAAAGTAGTAGGAAGCAGAAGTTTTTATGTATTGAAATTCCCCTTATTGCCCCACGCACTCTGTCTCGTTTTTGCTAACTTTAATCAATCTGGCGAGATGATATTTTTAAAATCCCATCGTTTCCACAAAGATAATGCCAAGGGAAAAAGCAAGTATAAGATATAATAAATTGTTGTGTATTTTTACATAAATTTTAATATATGATTCAAATATGTCTTTTAATTAAACTAATATAACTTCAAAACGGGAGTTTAAAATTGTTTGTTACGCAATTTTAATTCTGCCCAAACAAATTAAATAGCTGCATCATTGAATTTTATAAAAAAATAATTTAAAAGCAAAAACAAAAAAAAAAGTAATTTATTGCTTAGAGGCAGTTTTTTTTCATAAGACTAATAATAAAAATGTCTCATTTTAAAAAAATTAAAGTAGACACACTGATATGTATAAAAACTGGATGTTTTCATTTTTTAAAAATCATGTTAAGTATTTAATATCATGTTTTA